>DWPQ01000787.1:0-14490 GCA_018251795.1 Perichares adela | reverse complement strand
TCTACGCCATTTTTCTGAAAAAGTGGGAAGTGGGGAAGGGAAAAAAAGGCAAATACATGTCAAATATTTCAAGGCTGCGAGCTGATGAATTCAATTTTTGTAAACGTGATAAGTTTGGATGATAATATTTAAAGTGTAAAGAGTGTAATCTGGAGTGTTTCCTGTATTTTAATGAGTGTCGTGGTGCGCGAGTTACCGGAAAGTTGAACCATAACAAAGGTTGGATTGTGAACATTGTGGTCGGGATAACGTGATGGGCTACTATTGCACAGTGCCACAATGTACTTCCCTAGCCGGCAAGACGAAAAATGTGAAATTTCACCGCTTCCCGCGCGACGAAATAATGGCAGACAAGTGGAACATAATTTTGAAGCGTGGAAAACCATATACACAATACTCTAAAGTCTGCAGTCTCCATTTCACACAGGCTGACTATAATATTTCAACAATGGGTAAGAATAAAGGTATTTGGGTTTTTCCATGTATAAAGCTATCAATATATTCATACACGTGCATGTATACATATTTTGAACTTACAAAGCTTTTAATAAATATAATAATATGTTGGCCGGTGAGTCATGTTTGTGCGTAATTTTTTCGCGACAGGAAAAAAATTTAGGGGCAAAACGAAGTAATACTAAACATAAGTTCATATAAACACAAATGTTGTTCATACTGCAAGCCACTTGGAAATTGTTTATAAAAATAAACAATGTTTATGTCATCTGTGGTTCGTTAATACCTCCACTGATTTCGGTGAATTGGTGAAGAATAGGTAGATTATGTTTTTCATAACCTTAATTTCAAGCGTAGTTTGACTAATCTTATTGCTTTAAACAATAATAAGTAAAAACCTAATTGTTACAAGCATGTTTAAAGAGTATGGATGAAGTGTTAAATGCTTGATTGTGGATGCGTTTCTTATTATTATCAATGTCATTACAAGCCATGTTATTGATACCATGATGACATATTGATACTCAATGAGCAAAGGGTGATTCTCAATGAGCAAAGCTGTACTCTAAAATACTGCCCAAGCAAACCATATCGGATTTTGCCCAATTTCAATAATGTATCTTCAAGTATAAGAAGTTTACGAAAGTTGAAAAAGAAAGAAATTCTGAAGGTACATACTAATAAATTAATTATTTCCTTTACCAAAGTACCTGTGAAATTTTTCAACTTTGTATACACTTTAGGTAATCTGATTGATTGGTTGGTCATCAAATGTGGATATAGGGTAAGGTATCGAAAATGTTATGATACTACCTCTCATTAATCTATATATAACTAGCTGACCCACAAACCTCGTTTTCCCATTCAAATTAAATGTAGTGAAAATCTGGGGTTGGTGACAGAAAAGTGAAAATTAAGGGTTGTATGTGTTTTAATACCACATCATAAATAAAAATGATATTTTAAAAAATACAAAAAATTAAAAATATATATGTATATGTTTAGGGTGGACAGCCCATATCACTTAGGGGTATGTATAATAGTTTACAACCTATTCTCAGACCTACCGAATATACCTATAAAATTTCATAAAAATCGGTCCCTCAGGGATAGCAATACATTTGTGAGCTTAAATATGTCATAGTATTATTGACAGTTGGTTAGAAATGCCTGAGAACCGTCCATATCTATCTGGGATTACATTCCTGTTTCCTGGAATTTATAAAATATCAAACTTTCGATGCTGATGGGTTTTATCCATATACAACACTAAAACTTTATTGACAAGCAATACATTTAAAAATAGGGTCACTTTGATATGGAAAATGCTTCTTCAATGTAAGTACTAAACAAACATTTTGTTAAGATCCACTCCCAAAGGTTTGAAATAAATGCTTTATCATAAAGGAAAATCTATATACATATATATATAGATATCTATATAAGTATAGACTAAAAAAATTATATTTATCGCATAGTATTCAATACAAATATAGAACATGTCTATACAAGTGTCAATTATAACTGAACTAGCTGTGCCCGCATCTACCCGCATAGAAATCAGTATGACGCAAAGCTTTTCCTGCGTAAATCCTGACCCCACAGGAATTCTAAGTTAAAAAGTAACCTAAATTATTCCTAATTACATCAGCTATCTTCTGCGGAAAGTTCTATCAAAAATGGTCCAGCTATTCCAGAGATTGGTCGGAATAAACAGACAGGCAGAGAGACAAAAATTATAAAAAAAGGTAAAGGTTTTTTGGTATAAGTATCATGTATACATACACATTTCCATTTGGTAAAAAGCAGTTATTTTAATGTTACGAACAGAAATTTCAATTTTATTTATTTGTAAAGGACACAGAAACAAATGAATTGAAGGATTGACAAAATTATTGTAACTGATCTCTGCCACCCAAGGATGTCCATAAGACCAAAGGCAACACTGACACTTGGTTGATCGCTTGTATGCTTTAGCTCATATGTGGATAAGACAAAGGATTTTTTTATTGTTATAAAAATCGTAGCATATAAGGAGAGTATAGCATAGTAGGGGATCTGCTCATTACTGGTTCACTGTTACTACAACCATATCACATAAAAGTATCTCACGGATGATTCTAGAAGAATAGTAAAAGTCATGTTAGGGGAGTCAGTCAGTCAAAACTCTAACAACATGATGATAATATAGGATTAAACTTTGTATACAAAGTCTAGCCGCCTTAAACAGGAGATAGTTAGGGCTGTAGCTTCATCTGCTGCTACTCAATCGGCTGGCTGCATAGGCTACTTTTTAAAACAAGTCTTTAAATCAACTGATGGGTAAAAATAAAATGGTTTTTTGTTTTAATTCAGAATTAATAAGAATATTCTATAAACACTGTCAGTGAATAATTTATTGTTTACCATATCTAACCTAGGTTAGGCAGTGTTTGAACACAGCAAATGTATTTAATAATGATAATTTAAACTAAAGTTATTAATAATAATTGTGATGAAATGGTTATCAATTAGTAATTGATGTTTGTAAAATCCCACAGTGAAATTATACTTGAGGATAAGCGGCTAATTCTGTAAACTTCCTGTCATGTGAGATAGGAATACATAAATTAGTTCAAATAAAGTATGAATCATGTATTTGATGATATTAGTAAAAGGTAGTTTTAGTTGTTAACTAAGAAAACATTTAATGTTGCAGGATAGCACATGTTTACTTATCTCATAAGAAAGGTAATTGGTAACTTAACTAAAGAAATGATTGATTATTGAGATTCAATGGATACATGTTGTGTGAATAAAATGTAATTTCAGCCAGAAGCACTAAGGAGTAGATATCAAATCACCAAAAAATATTTCTTTACATCTTTTAAACCCCATTAGGCTGTAAATTATTATGAAAAATGTAACAGGTCTGTCATCAGAACATTTATGCAAAATTTTAATACAATTGGACCAAGAAATCACATTGTATACAAACTTCACCCCCATTTTTCTCCCCCTTAGCTGTAGTATTTCAGAAAATCTGTTTGTAGTTGACCTATACTCCATAAAATAAAGATTCCTGTTAAATTTCAAGTCTGTAGATATTATGGTTTCAAAGATCTCGTGTTGAGACTGTATATCGGTGTGAATACTCTTATATATATCAATTACAAACAGACACTAAAATTTTATTTAGTTGTATAGAGTGGTAGTGAAGAATGAGTAGTAGTTCTTATATGGAATCTATACTTTACTCTATAGTAAAGATAATGATCTAGGAAAGAATACATAGGCCATTTATAATAATACCACAATGTTTAAAATACATTCACGGTGTAAAGAGGTGTGCCGCCCAGTGCATCTTTTTATGGTGTTCAATATCTTCTATCAAAACCTATATCCATTTCAGTTTATTGAGATGCTTCATTTCCTTTATCCCCTGAGTGGTCACCCAATTCTAATTTTGTCTGTCTTTTTACCAAATGTGTGTAAGTATACACGGTACATATAACATTTTTTTTTTTAATAATTCATGTCTGTCTATTTGTTCTGGCTAATCTCTCGAACGGTTGGGCCGATTTTGATAGAACTTTCACTGAAAGATAGCTGATGTAATAAGGAGTAACCTAGGCAATTTTTCATATTAGAATTCCCGCGGGATTCGGATTTACGCGGGCAAAACTTTGCGACACTCTTGTTTCCCACGCGGACAGAACTGCCGGCACAGCTAGTAAACAATAAGTTTGGGTATGCAAAACTGTAGTTCCTTTAAACATTAGTTTTTTTTTAAGAATCGTTATCTATCGAGGCTAAGCCAAACTTTTATGCGTGTATTGCCCTAAACAACGGACGGGATATGGAGTACCAACACTACAACTGAGGCAGTAATAAACATCACCTCGGAACTCCAAGTTCAAGTTGAAGGTCTTTGGGTGATTCCAACCACCTAACATCAGGTGGCCCATATGCTCGCCAGCTATTGACGTACCAAAAAGGTGCGCGATGTATTGTGAGTGTGTCTGATGTTTATTTAGTTGTTACAAGATCGAGTCGTTACTAAACGTGAAGTATCTTTCACAAAAACTTTGTATTTTGTGCCTACCTATATTTGTTTACAGAATGGTTGTTTATGGTAATGTGGTATGGTATGTAAACGAATTTGTAAAATATCGGATTGTAGATTTATCGAATCTGAAATCATAATGCATTATTAGATTTTAATCTATACAGCTAAATAAAATTGAACTGTCTGTTTGTAATATTATAATAACCGCATTTTACTAAATGCATATGTTGTTATGTATATACAGTACGTATACCAAACTATATATTTCTTCAATTTTTGTTTGTCTGTCTGTTTGTTCCGGCTAATCTATGGAACGGATGGGTCACTTTCCACTTTCACTGGAAGACAGCTGACGTAATAAGGAGTAATTTAGGTTACTTTTTTATCTGCGAATTCCCCGGGATTCGGATTTACAGACCAGTTCAGTTCAGTTTTAGAAGTACCGGCGAGTGTTCCTAAATTGTAGTCGATCGTAGACGTATTGCGTTCCGCCGCGGGTCAAATCGGTCAGTTGACGTAAAAACAATACTGGACACGATTATTAATTGTAAAGCAATCACATTAACATAACTTTGGTTTAAGGTCGTATATACGAAGTACTAACTATTAGTAACGATATGAACAACACCAGAACGTATTGTTCTACGACTGTTGATGAACAAACAACATCTGTTGAACAATCGAGGTTACGGCGCTAATCCCCGCCGTTTTGAAAATTTTGAAATTTATTCGCAGTCGGTTTTTACAATCATTTCGAAAGTTTTAAGTTACAGCAAATACGCACCATGAGTTCTTCTGGAAGACACGGTCCGAAATTTGCAAGAGGGACATTTTCGTTCTTAGTTACAGCGAACATTTATTTTTGAGTAGCCGTGCCCGCGGCTTTGCCGCGTGGAAATCAGTGTGTAACAAAGATTTTCCCGCGTAAATGCCGAACTTGCGGGATTTCTAAGATAAAATAGCCTATTCGACGCTCCACAACCTCCTCTATCTTCAAGTGATATTCCTGTCAATATCGGTTCAGCCGTTCTAGAGATTAGCCGGAACAAACAGACAGACAAATATTTAAAAAATGTTATTTTGGTATATGTACCGTGTATGTAGTTTTAATATTACAAACAGATACTGCAATTTTATTTTTTTAAATAGATAATTGTAACATATATTATAGGTTCAACTAGGACACTTCAATATGATACATTCAAGTATACCGTAAACATGAAATGCCTGGTGCAATGTAATAATGTTCTGGAAGCGCATCGAGACCGGGTTATTGGTAATAATAACGCTAAATTAATAATTAGTTCGCATAATAATGATTATAGTAAAATAATGGGACATAAACCAGTCAGCGTGATGCAGTACCTTCTAAATATGGTGGTGCGGGTGGTATCTGTGGTCACGGGCTGTCACCGTTCGCTGTCGTTGTGGTGGTAATGACGTCAAGACATTTTTGTGCGTTTTGACGCTCAATTGCACTGCTAGTGGTAAATTAAAATAGATACATGTAACCGCGTGAATTATGCAAAACATTGTTTATAATGAATGTCGAAGTTCTAGGTCGTTGTTGTTTTTTCTAATTTATTCGTATTGTAGTATTTTGGTGGAGTTTTTAACATTTGTACGCTCACTTACGAACATTTCAAGAAATGTTATTCGCAGTTGGTTTTTACAAAAACATCGAAAGTATAGTTACGGCAAATACGCACGATGAGTAGTTCAGGAAGAGAGTTCACGAAACTCGCAAGGGGAATATATTTTCCTACTTCGTTACAGCGAACATTATAATTAATTATTGTTAAATTTCGTAGGTATATGTCACATATCGAAATAAAAAAGAAAACATCCGGTTTATAATAATGTCTCGTAAAATGACGAAATGGCTTGCAGTAAGCGGTTGTTTAGCTGAAGACATTACATATTTAGCCAACTAGATTTATTTTTCTAATATCTGAGTACTTTACAAATATTTAAAAATAGAGTACTTTGAGTTGTGTGGAATTTATAAAAATATTTTCCTTCAACACAACAAGTTTTGATCGATTTCTAATACGACAATTGAATACCCGAACTAGGGGTCGAAATTCACATTATTTAAAACTGCAGCGCTTAACATATTAAAATATACATGCACAATGACATAGCGAATCGAATTACGAATCATTTGAGTGACGTGTCATGTTCGATATAGTGGCCATATCATCTCCGCCATTGTATTTAATGTTTTATCTCGCGAATTGTGACCCGGTTAATGTATTATTGTAACCCCTTGGCGCGTGACCATTAGCGGACCGCTGCAGGCCACCGTTCTCAACACTGAGGAGACCGGTATCATACTGCACCACACTATCCCAGTGGGGGTTTGGGGGAGAGATCTGGCCATAGCTACCTTGAGGCCTCCCTCCTTATTGGATCTTAATCAGATGAGGGATGCCTGCAGTGGTTGTAGACTATGAACATATTGTTGACGTTCATAAATTTCCTAAATGTCACAACGAAGTGACATAAGTTCAGAAATAGTTAAACGTAGGAGGAGATTCGGCCCATTCATCACAACCTTTACCTGCCCCACTATTGAGCTCGGTACCCAATGAAAGAGTCAAAGGCCATATAGTCTACCATTCTGGCCAAGTGCGGATGGGCAGACTTCACACACCTTTGAGAACATCATGAAGAACTCTCTGGGATGGGTTTTCTCACGATGTTTTCTTTTCCGAAGCTAACGATAAATTAGTTTCTTCATTCTATTTCATAGTTGGTACGCCAGGATTCGAATTTTAGCTATCACGTGCAGGAGATCAACGTACAAACAACTTCCCTATCACTGCTTTCATTCCTATACAGTGTTATAATTAGTATAGATGTTAATACTGTGGTCGCAGTAGCGACAGTAGGGCAGTAGTCGCGATAACCGACGGGTTTTCCCCCCAATGTGATGTCACTATCGTTTGTCACATGGCTATATTTAATTTACATGTGATCTTTCGCGACATTTTCCCCGAACCGATTGATAGATTCCGGTTCGTAAGAGTTTATCCGCGTTTTATTAACGTCCAAGCATATAACTTGAAAATGTATAAAACCTTAGATCACAATTTGTCGCAATTTACATATTGCATCCTTAAGAGTGGTAGGGTGAGTCGGGATTTTAGGCAGATCTAAAACCTTATCACGGTACACAAAATCAATTGTGTAAAATTATGTCTTTGTTCTCGGTTTGATTGTTTTTATGTCCACGTAATCTAAGTGCGTGGGCCTGTGACTCAGTGATTGTTGCTTCAGTATCGTCATCAACATAATCATCATCACAACACATAACATGTCCACATGAATGTTTCACTATTGCTATCGGATTTCCACTCACAACTTGAAGGTATATAGAGTTCACCTTGCCGGTCAAGTGCGGATTGGTACCTACACTTCACAGACGTTTAACAACACTGAAAAGTCTGCACTCTGCTTTCCTTACGATAATTATGTTCACTGAAGCAAATTATAAATGTTTAACTCCGTCATAACTTTGGCAAATTAAATGACAATTTGACACAATATGATCCTTCGTCCACTAGACCAAACGATCAAACCCTTAGGTTTGTTTCAAGCGACAGTTGTTAATGAGAGAAATTTGTGTATCGTGAAACAGTATGTATTAAAATCGACGGCCGGCCATACTATTATATATTGATAAATTAAGAATGGGCCACATTCCTAGAATGTAAGGGGCTCCACACATCCTAGAATAAAATGCAATCTCCACTGCTCGTGGTGTACTCTATTAAGCGAAGTGTATTTTGTGATACGGGTCGCCGAGCATTGCTTCACTCGGTGAAATCCCTACCTTACTTGCACATTTTGCTAAGAATCTTAATTTAACTGGCAAGCTGGCACCCTCCGTTTAAAAACAACTGAGAATATTTTTTTTACATATTTTGGTTGCTGTGGCGTATTAAACAGTATTCAATAAAGGTGGATCCGCCTTAATATCGGCATTGCCTTTGTTGATGATATTACATGAGCTCAGTATTTGATGCTAATTTGTTGGTATCCATCCGTATTGAGTTGTGGTATATCTCCTTGCCAGCCCAATATGAGAGGTATCAACGCGGTGCAATATTAGCATACGAATCTGTTTCCCTCGCAGGTCAATGGAAAACGCTAAACAAGGACGCAATACCCTCTCAAAACTTGCCTAAGTTGAACCCGGACGGCACTGTGATGGTAATACGCAAGAGTCGCACCGTCAAGTACAAGGAGCAAAGGAAGGAAGATATAGTCTCGTGAGTATTATCGTTACAGTGGTAGATTACTGTCCACGTGAAGCAGTACAGGCCGCTGTAAGATGTTAAATAAAGCGGTAGATACTGGTTTGAGCTTCGTTTTTCTCCACGCGAGCTTCAATTTCAATCCTGTCTCTAACTTTTCCATGATATGTGCGTATTAGGTATTACTTTTCACTAACTTCGGTGAGGGAAAACATCGTGAGAAAACCTGCATACCTAAAAACATTGGTCATTTTCCCAATGTCTACGAAGTCTGTTACTCCGCAATTGGCCATCCTGGTGGACTAAGGCTTTAACCTCCTCACATTGTGATAGGAAATACGCATGCAGTAGGCCAGAAGGACTGTGATAAAGAGTGTGATCGTTAATACCCCATTGGTAAATGGCCACTGGAGTAGCGAGGAGAGACCATGACTCTTCAAATTAAAACAACAGCACCAATACTTAAAGTTAGTCATAGTTACATAATTGCTTATAACATCTGAGATGGAACGGGTTACAAGTTACAAGGAAGTGCCTCTGATCCCACATGGAAACAATTTTGAGTATTACAACCTTTTTTATTATACATATTCTGTGGACTAGTCCTCACATATTTGTCGTTCCCAGAGACAAAACAGAGAAGTGGCTGCCTCTGACCGGCCACTCCGGACTGCCACTATCTGCTACTCCAGAAAGAACTCTCCCGGGAACGATCGAACCGCTAGACAGTGCTGTGAGTATAGCGGTAATTTTTAATGACAATTATTGACCGGCATACGGGTAGATGGGCTATCGAATATAAAGTGGTCACCTTCGCCCACCGACGTTTGTAGCATATTTGATGATTCTAACATGATTTTGACTAGCGTCGGGGCTAGTCAATTAGGTAGAAAACTCTTGTATCACGTACATGTAGCGTTAGGCTGGTTATTGGGCAACCTAAGCGCGTCATCTTGTTCGGATGCACCCCTTCCTTTATATTTCTATGTTAGTGTCCTTTATGTAAAGTTTGTTTGGAAGAAACCGCAGCTTTAGATATAAAGCCCCCTTTTGTGTATGTACGTCGTTGTAAAGATTGAAAGTTTCGTGTCTATAATGTATTACAAGTCAAAGTGTAAAGAGTATTGCAATTCGTACTTGTTCGATTCCAGCAGCTCACGTACCGTCTCCAAAAGTTGAACGACATCGCAAACATAATATCGCCGCACCAACCCAACCAGTCGCTGAGTCCGCCCCAAACGCAGCCACAAGCACCGCCCAAGCCGAAGAAACAGGACGCGATCATGCAGACCGACCCCATCACGGACGAGGACGACCAACACACCAACTACGACTCCTCCGAGAAGTCGTACAGCCCCGACCAAGTCGACCACTATCAGAACCAGTACCAAAAGGAACAAGAACAGTACAAGGAACAGGAACAGTACAAGGACCAGGAACAGCCGCAGTATAAAGATCAAGAGCAGGAACAGTACAAGGATGAGTACTTGCCCAAGAAATTTGAAGTGGCCAAGGATTACACGAAGCCGACAGACGACTATATACCGCAGACTAACGAAGAGTACAACAAGGAAGCGGAGAAGTATGCACTCGAAAGGAAGTCTCACAACGGCTATGAAAAAGGTACGTCTACAGCCAACGTGGTAGTTATTTGACATTTGCTAGTTCATGCAAGGACTCTTTAGTTCATAACATTTGAAGAATCAGTAAAAACTTATCTGTATAAATTGTTACGATGAATATGCGATAAAATTGAGTTAAAAGTTACGTAATAACCGTATACCTATTGCAATTAAGAAATATGTTTTTAATTCAAATAACAAGGAAAACCCACTGCTACAACGATAAGTTGGTGAAGTCATGACAGTTGTGGAATGCATAATATGATTAGAAACGTGGTAAGGGTATGGACTGTACAGTGTGAGTAATAGGTTTCGGCCGGAGGAGCGGGGATTGGGGTAGCTAGTTGTATACAAAATTGTATCATTTATATTAACGGGTCCATCTATGATTGGTGGTGGTGTACCATGCCAAACTATGGACGAGATTAGATCTCTCCTGGAGGTCGTTGGGCTCTGTACCACCTAGTTTATTGCCGATGAAACTATAAAATTTTGGTAGTTTTTGACCTGCCTGGCTTCTAACTTGACTTACCACCCTCCTAATAAACATAAACTATTTCAACGTGGTTCGGTTGCAGTGTCGGAGAGTTAAGTATCAAGTGGGTGTGATGCGTTCATCTTTTCTGGCTTTCAGCGGACGGGCCACTGGATGGTAAGCGGTCACGGACAACTGTACGTTCTCGGGTGGCCATGACAACTTACCACCGCGTAGACCGTCTGCTCGTTTGTCGACTATACACATAACATAACAGTAACATACGATGGTTGGTTGGACAGGTATAGAATTCCAGAAACAGGTGCCGGTAGAGAACGGATACCCGAAGCTCCAGGAGATTTACCAGTTCGGTGAGAAGCAGCCGCAGTACGAGGTGCGCGCGGACGGGTACGTGTTCAACACGTACGGGGACAGCGCCGACACCCTGCGCGGTCAGCACCACAACATGCAGATGTTACAGGAGCAGCATAGGTAAGCACACATACGCACTTACGTACTCATGCACGCAATCACGCACACGCACGAACGTGAAACTTTTTTTAGTAAAATTATATATTCATTGTGAATTGGACACCGATAGTATACATGCAAACAATGAATATATAATTTATTTAATTAAATGTATAACATATATATTGATATATAACACTCACTCGCTCCATATAAACTTTATCTTCATAATAATACTTGCATGTACTTGTAAATGGGTGCAAATTTTTCTCTACACGTATTTAACATATAGATCCTTTCTACCATGAGAAGTGTCTCGTCCAAAGCATGTAATTAATGAACCTTTCAATTCCTTTTCAGAATCAACGAGAATCAAAACTTTTTTAATGAAAACCACATAAAACAGGAGATAGATTTTGGGAATGAGGAAGAAAAGTTTTTGTACGAGAGGAATAAGGATCAGATCGGTGAGTTCAGTGGATACCGATTGCGAACCTGGGTTACCTTTTTTTGGGCTGAAAGTCTGCGTACGTGAACAGGTATATTTTCCTGGCCACCGCAGTGAAAGCAATGAGCTTACACAATATAACTGCTCTCGACGGTCACAGGGAGGCATCGATCTACCGTATTGTAGCTCCCTACTTGCAGTATGTCGCTCGGCGCTGCGTGCCTCATTCTTTCAAGTTCAGTATCTCCTGACATATGTAGTACAGGTACCTTCAGACTATATGGTGGTGCTAGCCGAGATGGAAACTTTTGAGAATACCCTCGGCGCATCTAATGTTCCCAGGACTTGAAATTGCAGGTTAAGTAAGTAGAGGTACGTGTGACACAAGTAAATTAACTTTAGTAGTTTGTGTCGTAGAGTCGACCGCGATGTACGAGAGCCAGCGGCGGCTGCTGGAGCAGCAGCGGCTGTTGCAGCAGCTGCAGCACCAGGTCAAGCAGGAGCCGGACGCCAACACCGGTACGGAACAACCGCACTCTCACTCACTCTCACCGTCACCACTGTAGGGTCTCCATCGCCAGGTTTACTATAGTAATGTAGTTCGTAAGGGACACTTGCAAACGCGCTCTGATAATTATGACGTGTGTACCAACAGTAAAATACGTTACACCGCGTGTTTTAATTAAACACGACTCCAACTAGAAGCAGACACCCGACAACAACACTGGCAATACCATCTTACGTTACAGACATCGACGTCTCGCACGCATTACGTCGTAACACAAGATATGCGTTTATTCAGGAGAGCCGTTTTTATGAACGTTTTAATGCCCGGTAGTGTTTAGATGTTAATATCAGTGACTAAACATAGCAGCTTCCGTACTTCCGATGGTCCAGTGAGTCGCAGCTCCCAGCTGATATCGTCAGACGGTAACCGTTATCTCGGCACATAACTATCGCTAAGATATTTCCGACACTGCGTAAGATAAGTGTTTCTCGTCTTCCCTCTGTTATTATGAGTTGGATGACTCCCGTACTGTATGTGTATGTGGTCGTCCGGTAACGATATATTTGTAATGTTTCAGGATGCGAGAGCGTGATGCAGCCCCAGACGAGTCCGTACTACAACACGAACGGACACACCAGCGTCACGGGTCAGTGTTACATATGTACTAATACTAATTCTTTATAGCACAGTGTGAAAAAAACCCGCATTTTACGCACGGTCGCAACCATGCGCGGGAGTTTATCACACAGTGCTATAAAATATGTACGATCGTTGTTACCTACGTGGTCTATCATTGCACTACGTTTAGCACTAGCTAACTACATTCCGTGCAATGATACACCACTTAGGTCGCACGTATCGTAATGTAATATTATTGTACACAATCAAAGGTCTACAACACATTATTATAGGAAACTGAGATACAATTGGCGGCCTTATCGGTAATCAAACTTTTCCAGGCAGGTGTGTCACAGAGTTTTTCCCGCGTAGATCCCGAACCCGCCGGAATTTTAAGATAAATAACCTATTTGATCCACAATCTACTCTACCTTCCAGTGAAAGTCCCGTTAAAATCGGTTCAGCCGTTACAGGAATTAGCTGTAACGGGATATACAAGGGATTAATTTTGTGACACACTGATTTCTACGCGGGCGAGGCTGAGGGCACGGCTAGTTACATTATGTAACTAAATGTTGATTTATTAATTTTATTGTAACCATATTGTGTGAAAAGAATTATTATCTGTACTAATATTACAAAGCTGAAGAATGTCAGGAACTACTTGGTTTTCCAATAATGTCACTAAAACGTGTAAAGTACATTGGGTCGCCCTACTATACCCATACATTATTTTTCATTTAGTTTAATTATGTATTCGACATCAATAACACAAATGAGAACAATGAATATATAATTAATTGTATAAAATGTACTTGTAACACATACATAAGGTGCTGTAGTTGGTAATTTGGTATACATCACATACCAGGATGTACTTATATTATTATTGTTGTTACTAGCTAACCCCGCAAACGTCGTTTTGCCATATAAAGTTTGGTATTAAACCTAATTTGGGGTTTAGTGGGAGAAGGGTCAAATTTTTTTGATACCACATCATAGTAAAGTGACGAAAAAAATGTTGTCTAAAAAATAAATGTTTGGGGTGGGACAACCTTACATCTTACGGGAACGAAAAATAGTTTAACCTACTCTCAGACCTACTGAATATGTACAAAAATATTCGTGAAAATCGGTGAAGTCGTTTCGGAGGAGTATGGCAACTAACACTGACACGAGAATTTTAAACATATCAATGTTTTGTATGTGATGGTGTTAGTATGGTTGACGTAGTAAATATTGTAAGTAGTATTGCATCGTGTTGTATAGTATAGTGTTGTATAGTGTTGTTTGTGTGTCGACAGGCGGGTACTACGAGCAGATATCGCGGCCGGGCCCCGAGCTGCTCATAGCCAAACAGAACGCGCTCGCCGCGCACACGCAGCTATGTGAGTGGTTCTTTATATTGTCCACTATATACATACGTACATAACTCACAATTCCGTACCAGGCGTGAATAACTTGACAAATCGAAAATGATCATTTTTCAGGGCAGCCATTTTTATGTTTAAGTTTCATCTGTAAATTCAGATTTTATGTTAATAAATACTTTAGTAAGAGAGTTATTTAAAAATTCACATGT
>DWPQ01000786.1:0-14495 GCA_018251795.1 Perichares adela | reverse complement strand
TCCGCAGGAACTGTCATTACCATGCATTTTTAAAATAGCGTGAGCGTGAACGGTTACCGCTAAGATTTTTGTCTAGGCACTCTGGTCAGAGGAGAATCTCAGCGCCATCGTCGGCACTCTGTGTATATGCCACGGCTTACATACGGTATAGTTACGCCACTGCCTGTCTAACTACAATTTTAAATTCGTTTTTATAGACTCGTTACGCAGATGTGAAGGCGTTACTCAAAGATAAATGTGGGCTCAAGGATGTGATAGTTGACAACCTGGAGCATGAAGGGAAAAGCAAGAGGGTGACAGTAGGTTTGGCTGGTGATGCTGATGCTGCAATCGTAGAGAGGGAGATTGATGGGCTGTTTATTTGCAACTACCAGCTGTATGTTGAAAAAGTGCGCCAGAAGGTGACTTGATATTATATTAATATAATCTACTACTTCCATTCTATGTGGCACCCCAGCTATTGGTAGCAAACTTGCTGAATGCAATATCTCTATGTTATCTTAATTTTTACTTTCCTTTTTTTCTAACTATATCCTCCATTTCCCTTGAACAGCGGTTAGATATCCACTGTTGGACATAGGCCTCCCCTAACTGGCTCCTCTGACCAGTCCTAGGCCTTTTGACTCCTGTGGATATATCATGAAACTCTTGTTATTTTTTTTTTCATTCTAAAAAGTATTATATAAACTAATTTTAATAATAATAATTGAAACTTAATGTTACCTTTTTAATTTGCAGAATCATGATAAACCATATCAGCCAGAGCCCATGTCTAATCAATCGCAATACAAAATGCATCGGCCACCTCCATTTGAAAAAGAATTTTTTCAACAACAGAATGAGATGCAGTTTCAGCCACCACAAATGATCCCGATGCAGGCTTTACCTTCTGGTTCACAGCCACCCAACTTTGGCATGCCTTTTTACATGACTTCTCAGGTAAGTAGAATTATATGTAGATATACGGAGTTAATTATTTTGGATTATCATTAATAATTATGTTGGTCCTATACTTCACTTTAGTTAATACTGGTATTGTCTTATTAGCTGAAATAAGCACGATGCCCTGCCATTAACTGAATTAGTAGCTATGGACAGAGTAACCGAGTAACCCTAACAATTGTTGTATTGTTCAGCTAAAATGATAAACAAATTATGTATATTATATAATTAAATGAAAAGTCAGTTACACTGATTAAAATACCATTATCATTTTATATTTCTTAAAATATTCCTAGAACAAAGGTATTATTCATTTGGAAGTCTTGGATGTGTTTTTATTGGTCTGTCCTGTTTCACATTATTGTCTTGCAATTGGTAAAAGCAAAAATATTTAGTCATGTTAATTGTTTCAATGCAATTGCAAGGCAATATTGGATTGAAGCATTCATCTCACTTGCCACCTCATATAAATTGAAAGCTATAAAACAACATTATTTATATACAATGCATACAAGAGGCTGCATTCATTCTTCATTGTTCTAAATGGGAAATAATAAGCAGATCTTCTGCTTCTTCCGGCAACGCGTTATTGATGCCTTTGGTGTCGCTAACCTCCATAGGCGCTGGTGACATCATTAGGTAGCTGCTCGGCTCGTTTGCTGGTTATTAATTAAAAAAAGTTATTAACATGTATGCTGCATACATAGTTTGTTGGTTATCAATGAATGTTCTTAATGCAGGCTAATAGTATGAAACTTGAATAAATCACATGTCCATTCTGAAACACATCAGTACTAGAGCACTTATGGCTATTATTGGTACCTGCCCAAAGTATTTCTTGTAGCGGGTTGAATCATAGTCAGTTAGTGTTGAAGTTAGAATATCGTGCGTTAAAGCTGGGCTATGCATCTATGCAAGCTCTTCGGTTCCTGTCTATGATTTATGTACTTTTGGGATCATAGCCCAATATGTATATGCATCTTCTATCTATTACCTAAGAAATCTCTATGCTTAAAGCAACCTTCAAAATGATGCTTTAAGCATAGATATGACTTTTTGGATACTTATCTTTATCTGAATATTCTAGTCAGTGAATATTCCATAAAGATTACTGAATAATTTGTAAGTTTGAACTAGTCTGCGTAATTGACAATCATAGTAATTTTAAGCCATTCTCCTTCCATAATTCTATATACTAGTCCAAACTGTCTAGCAATTGGTCCATTTGTGTGGTTGTTATGTTGTGTTGGAGCCTGTGGACCTTCCAGTAATTGCTTTGGATTCCAAGTGGTACATAAAACACAATACTAGAACAAGAACTACTGCCAACAAACACTTTCTCAATTTTGTAATTCTGTAAATAAACATTATTGGTCATTAATCAATTATAAGAAAGGCTAAAGTTGGTGTTGCTTTCTGTTGAAAGGAATATATCCTCAAATAGGAATCACCATGGCCCAAGTATAATGCTTCACTACCTGGTAAACTGAGTTTCTGAAAAGAACAGGAGATAACAGTTTTCAATGTCTCAGGATGGGTTAGAGATCCGTTGGAAGCTTAGATCCAGTCCTGAATGTCTGTAGGGATACAATGGTTTTATGTATTTAGTGTTTGCATTAAATAATTTGTCTGAGAAAAACAGTTAGTTAATCTGGATCTAGCATATGGGTATCTGGTTACTGTAACTCCTGAACAATAGCAACAAAAAACAGGAGTACAGTGGTATTGGGAGTTGGTTACAGATGAATAGTTATTTCCAAAAGGAAATAGGTAATTGGTAAGGACATTTGTCAACCACACCTTTCTATAAAAATCTAAAGTTTCTGGATGACAGATAGAGCAGGTGTGGCACTGATGAATGCACTTTGTTGAAAAATATAAGACGTTTAGCACCTACTTAAATAATATATATGATAACGGAAACAGAGCATACAACTTACAACATAAAATTGTTATCTATTTCTATTTTCAGAAAATGTCGCTAAATATTTGCACAACTTCTAGCTACTTTTAACCAGTGTGGTAAAGTAGCTAGAAATAAGTGCAGTGATGCTCATTGCTGCTTTGCACACGTTAAAAGCAACAAAGGCGACATTGTCAGTTGTACATAAATTGTTGACTTTGTCCACAGAATCAGAACATAGGCAACAATCCACAGGTTATGGTTCAATATCCCAAAGTACAGGGATCTATGGGTAATGAACCCTGTGTGGGACAAGACATGGGATTTGATCGAATGTACCGAGGGAGGGAAGAAGATCAATCCATGTCTGATGAACGCGATCGGTACAGGGAGCATTCGCCCAAACGTTCATCGAGATGGAACCAATCCGACAGTGACAGATCGGACGGTCGCACTGGTCGTGATCGGTCAAGTCGTCGTGATGATCGTCGCGATGATGGTGATCGGTCTTACGACGATAGGTCTTATCGAGACTCGTTCCAAAGCAGGTCTAACCAAGACTATGGTTTAAACAAGCAAAACAGTAACAGGTTTGAAAAATCTGCCAATCGGTCTGAGCCAAACTGGGAACGCTCAGACCGTTCCACATTCCGTGAACGTAATGAATCATTTCGCTTTGATGGTAACAGAAATTTTAATACGGAATCTCGATATAATGAAGATAAAGAACCGCAACCACAGAGTTTCAGAGAAAATAAATTTTCTCAATCTCATGGTTCGAGTTACGCATCACGACCGAGCGAATTTCCTAAAAAGCGACCATATGAATCAGATAAAAACAAATTTAGTCCGCAGAATAAGAAAT
Source organism: Perichares adela (assembly GCA_018251795.1). Taxonomy (NCBI): domain Eukaryota; kingdom Metazoa; phylum Arthropoda; class Insecta; order Lepidoptera; family Hesperiidae; genus Perichares; species Perichares adela. Next base: position 10,785 of record DWPQ01000786.1, on the reverse strand, counting down.
TTGGTAGCAATCAAATGTTTAATAAGTTTAATTCAAACAACCAACACGTATCTTCTGGAAGCCAGTTTCCCAGCAATCACCAGAATAAAAATATCTCCTATAATAAGCAAGTAATAAACAAATCTCCGACACGCCCGGTGATGCGACAAAATTGGCCTAACGTGCAAACAAAAGGGGTACAAAAGAATAAGCCGCAATGGCAAACAAAGAAGCAACCGGTTAAAGCTGTCAAGAAACAGACGAACGTGAAACAAGTTCGTCCTTCTATAAATGAACCCCAGAAGCTCACAGAAGAAATGTTAGCTAGACATGAGGCATGGCGAGTCCAAGCCTCTGCTGTTATTGCTACCGAGATTCTTAATACTGTAGGGAAGATGCATCATAAACGGGATCCAGTACTTATCGCCCTTAAAGCAAGTGTGCGCACTCGAATCGACTTGCTTACGGGTAACAATATGACAGTAAATCTAAAGGATATGCTTTTCAACTATCGCGAGAAATACCGAGACGATGAAACTCTCTACAAATCGGCGGCGGAGAAAGCTAAAAGCGGTGAGCTGGATGTAATTGAAACCGCAAAGAAAGGTAATGTTTTTTTTTGCCTATCTTATTATAATATATGTAATATAAAAAAATTACCACCAACAACATAATAAGGTCGAGTGCTTTCGTTACCAAGAGCAATGTCCAAGCCAATTGAGCATAGCTTCTTAAACCAACGAGATTCGTTCTTAGTTATTCATACCTATACTACCTAGTAAGCGGTTCAGGTTGTATGTTAGGCGATTCCGCGAGTTGTCGAAACAAGCAGGCGCGCGGTTTCGTTTCGATTGACAATTACATTAATATGTGGACCCTTGATCAAGGACGGAGCTGTCTTGTAAAAAAACTTGCAGACTACAATATGACGTTTACCTATCTAGCCAGGAAAAGTATATTGCGACACTTAAAATTTTCGTAACTCATATAATTTACGATATCATTTCACACATTCGTAGAGTTCAGAATCTTTACTGAAATAAATATTTACGAAATTCATTGGTAGAGGTTATGCTTTTTTGATGCTAAACATGATACTTGGTTGGATATATTTCGGTTGATGTTTATAAGTATCGACCACTATAAAATGACATATACGAAATAATTTCGACAGTAACGTTTCTGATTCCTCCGGATTGCACCCGTCATCATCATCACAACCAATCATTAACTTGGCGGAGCTCGGATCTCCTCTCACATTGCTGAAGAGGAGAGATGAAGCCTTTACTACTCGATAAGTCAGAATTTGGAGTCCTAGGTAAATTGGCTGGTTTAGACTTCAATTTTGCGCTCGCCCAGGCTATTCGTTATTGGTTAGTGGAGTCTATACACTATTCTATTCTTCAAAAATAATTACAATGAGTATTAAAAACAGGAGTGCGTTTTATTTGCAGTGGCATATCTTTGTCTGGTACTGCTGTTTACATTGCGCTACCTCATTTTGAATGTGGAAATCATGTGGATAGCACAGGAAAGATAAAAGACCTATCCCAACTAATATCTGGGGTTGATCAAGGTCTTTACCGCAATGGAAGATTATTGAGCAAGATTACAAAAGCGGACCGGAGATTTGTGTTAGCGGAGGAGCAGATTGAGCTCGCGCCCTAAAACATAACGCGGTTTCTCTCGTTTCTGGCGCATATCTTGTACGTCTAGGTCGCCTGTTCTGCATGTCTCTGTATCCGCAAAATAATATCTTTATTATTTTCTCTTCGCTGCGATTTTGGCAAAGAAAATTTTGATATTCCTTCCCGCTTGATGCTGCATTCAGTAAATCTTAAACATAGGAGTACGATTCCAATTTATTTCCGATTATAGATTTGGAAGACTTAAATGTGTTGCAGAGGATGATCAGAAAAACATCCGATTGTGTCGTTACAGGTTTCTGCTACAGAATCAAAGCAAATTTTGATCATCGTATTGTCTGTTTCGGGTGAGATTCCCGAAATGTAACGAGTTATTCAAATATCGGTCCGAGTTTTATCGTTAAATTAGTAACTAAACCTCGAATTCAATTTGAAATTTAATTACAGGACTGGACATCAAACCCAGACTTCAGTTTATTGGCAAAGCACCCGCTAAAGCGCCGGGTCCTTCAACCGTTGATAAATTGCCGAAATATCCAGATGGTGGTAAGTACTAACTTCTTGATGTGTACAGTCACCATCAGATATATGGAATTTGATTTTTTTTTACTTCAAACCTTGTTGTTCAAACATAAAGTATATTTTCCATAAATGTTAACATATTTTTGGTGTGTTGTGCGTTCCGAATTTATTGAAAAATGACTGCTCCTATATTTATGGCATGTTGCATGTTCTCATGTATTGACCTTATGTAATGTGTCGAATTTATTGAAATTTAAAGATGCTCCGAAATATTTGAGGACCTCGTCCGCTTCCATATATCTGATGGCGACTGTACACACTCCAATTATGGTGATATCTATACTAATATTATAAAGAGGAACGACTTGATTGTTTGTTTGTATTGAATAGCCTCCGAAACGATTGGACCGATATAAAAAAATCTTTTACCATTAAAAACTGACATTATCCCTCATGAACATAGGCTACGTTTTATCGCGAAAATGCCCTATTCCTATGAAAACCGGGTAAAAGTTTCAGATACTTTACATAGAAAAGCGACTGATTATATACAACGATAGGTGACTTACCGAAACGCGAAACAACGTTGGCGTCAGCTAGTTATTCAATTATAATTCTGTTCTTTTCTTTTTCAGATAAAAAGGTGCTCAGCCGTAAGTTTCAAAATGTTTCGTTATTCTATTTTTTGTTTTTATACAAGGTGTACCAAAAGACGTGACGTATATGTATAGTACGTTATACATATACATTTTTAAATCCGATAATAATAGCAAAAGATCATTTATCAACACAACTCTTAATTTTTCCACTGCTAAGCCCGGCTCGGCCTTCGTGTAGGGCGATGTTCAAACTACCAATCTATCATTGCTGACTTGAATGTTGAATTATTTTATCTAGTGTTAGTTTGAAGCTTCTAATAAAAGCATAACAATAGCTTAATTAATTTCTGATGATTTTCTTCTATTTATGTTTTTACACCTGTCACATATTTTGACCTTCCATGGATATGTAGGTAATGCATCGTTGATGAATGAATCTAGTATTATAGTTAAATGGCTAACTAAACTTTTAGTAAGGCTAAATCCGTACCAGGCGTGATTAACTTAACAAATCGAAAATGATCATTTTTCAGGGCAGCCATTTTTAAGTTTTAAGTTTCATCTGTAAATTGAGATTTTATGTTAATAAGTACTTTAGTAAGAGAGTTATTTAAAAATTCACATGTTTGTTATGTGCGGTAAAGCAGACCCTATCCTATCCTAATGCCTATTATGCTATTAAAAATATATATATGCAAGTCGACTTATCAACTTATTCACGCCTGGTACGCAAATATAAAGAGATGTAAATAGTATTTTAATATTGTTCTAGAATTGAAAATGGCTCAGAAAGAGGAAATGTTGAATGAGTCGTTGTACACTTTGGATGTGGAACATGAAAAAGCATTGAAGGAAGAGTTTGATAAACTTGAAACACTGGTAAATATAGCTAAATGTACTGGTAAATTTATCTAAGGTTACTGGTAAATGTTTAAAATTAACTTGGATGAGCTTACTTCTGGGGTATTTCCGGCGCTATGCCATGGAGTTCTTCAAAAGATGTAATTAAGGCCGTTGTTGCGTTGGCGACTCTTTTGGTGTTGTCCCATGTCCATAGGCGATGATAAATACTTATCGTCGGGCCTGACAGCTTTTCACTAGCCCTTTTGACAAAAAAGTTTTGGTATTAGGTCGCCGATAAAATTTATGTTCACCTCAGAAGTTTTTCGATACTACTGGCAACATTGTTAACAACATTTTTTCTTTTAGATTAAACAGGAGTTTCAAAGTCCGGAAAATGAAATTGAGAAATCTCTGTCCAGGTTCATGAACAATGTATTTGTACCGGATTTGCGTAAGGTATGTTCTGTTTTGTAAATAAGGGAATTTCTAAGTTGAGTCGATAGGACACAATTGGTGAGCGGTTTGATATCTTCGTAACTTGCAAATACCACTTTCAACATGAAACGCTATATTACTTTTCCACATTTATTTTTAGTATGTAGACAGATCGTGCCTAAATCAGAAGTGTTATTTATCACTATTCACAGAAATAAAAAGATTAATAGATTCAAGAACAAGTCCTGTCAACATGGCCGAATATTCAATGATTCAGGTTCAATATCTAATTAAAATAGCCGCTGCCATGTTTATTAGTTTTCCTTCTTTCTGTATCTCCCTATCTCAATATCTGTCATATTATGCGACAATGTCATGTCATGCTCTTTTCTAAACCAACGATAACCTTTCCTTAAATTCGTTTGAGGTTTCATACAATTGTTTTTACGTATCTCTAAGGTAGCGTAATAGACATGGCTCCTATAAGTTTGTAAAAAAAACTGAATTTTCGACTTTTTGCATGTGATATAAAATTATCTTTTATGTCAATAATCGACAAAAGAACTCACAGACCATTTGACGGTAGGCACTCATTGGACGTAGTAATATAAAGGTATCACCTACACGTTGTGGGTATGATACGCAGAATCCGCTTATTACCTTCTTGTTAATATTCAAAACCAATCAAGCGTTACAAACAAGACGTAGGCAAAGACCATTCACACTTCCTTGCTCGCCGGCGACGTGTCGGTGATAGCTTACCATCAGCTAGTCCGTTGATTCGTTGCCGTGACATAAAAAAATGCCATAAACAAAAGCTATATTATCTATGATTCTGTAAAAAAAAAGTATCTACCTTTTAAAATATTGTCTATTACTTCTGTTACAGGTATTGACTTTACATGTAAAGAAGCGACTCTTAGACGTCCGCACTAACCTCTCAGTGAGGGTGATATGCACTTACAAGACTCCGCCTCGGAATTTGCTTGATGATTTCCTGAAGGACTTTGGTGTGGTTTCTCTGAAGGCTTCTGAAAAGAATAGGAACGCGTTGGTCGCAATTTGCGACACTTACGAACACTTCGACGCTCTTTGTAAACAAAACTGCACGTATATTCGTGAGTAATAGGATAGTTTTTTTTTATGTCAGTAGTTAACAACGTGGACTTCCGTGACATAGATATTTTTTTTATTACAGAAAATCGGAGAATATCATTTAGGCCTATGCATATAACGGGTCCGCCTCTAAAGGGTAAATGGAAGAAACAAGCTGTTGCTCAAGCCAAAGTTAAGGCCGGAAGTAACAATGATAATGGTGACGTTACTGATACCTTTAAAAACCAGAGCACTGACAACGATGTGATCATTGAAGGAGATGAGGTGCAGAGTGTTGAGGCAATCTCTAAAGAAGACGAAAAGCAACCTAGTTCTGAGGCTCCAGAGAACAAAGCTAACGAAGACACTGATTGCAAAGTGGTTACATTTAAAAGTAATCCAGATGTTATTCTAGTTGAAGATGATGATAACTGTACAGCTGATAATAAAGAATCTATAGTCCAGGACGGCGCATCAACAGATGATGGAGGGATTAAAGAACAGCCTGGTGATGAAAATACTGCTCAGAATCTGACTGATGATAAAAAATCATTAGCAGTAGATGAAGATAAACCTGTGGCAGTCACAGATGAGATTGAAAAAGTGGAAGAAGAGGAATCTGATATAATTCCTGATGATAATGACATTTCCGAAGATAAGTTAGAAGACTTCTAAATTATTAAACCCTTAGTATATAATTAATTGTCTTGGTACATATAATTTGATGTAATTTATTGGCTTTGAATTTATTTTGAAGCACCTCACAAATATTCATGTCAAGTATTGCATTGAGTTATAGATATACAATAAAACAAAGTTATGGGATTAAAATAAGTTATATTGTTTTATTTATCAACCACAATTTATGACATGGTTTTGATAGTCCACAATATAAAGAATGTTTTCAAATATATACCTCTTTTCATTAAAATCTTCATATAAACCTCAGTTGACATAACTTAAGGAATACTAGGTGCTTTAAATGTTGTCCAAATTGCATTTTTTTGCATCAAAATAAAAAGTAATCAAGCACACGTCTTGTTTTGAAATGTAACAGATGTTAAACTTAAACTATCACATAAATATTCCAATCAACCTGATTTAGTGTCATCTAATAGTCCTCCAAATCACTATCTCCTATAGTCTCAGGACCGACTACCACTATATTATCATCAGTCGCATTTATTTCAACACCTGTCTCAGTTATTTTTATCGAACTATTTTCGCATTCGTCATATTTCCTTTTGACGCCACGATTGCCTACATTTTCATTCACGTAATCACAGTTGTTTTCAGTACCCACTGTAGCAACGACATTGTTTGTGGTGTCACTATCTACATCCACAATATTGGATTTCACACTACATAAATCAGTGAGCGAATTGTTCTCCATATCATTGACTGCGTTATTATCTGCATCATTGACAGGATTATGCTCTGTATCATGGAGCGAGTTATTCTCCACATTGTAACTTGCCTTTTCCACGTTCTTTTCATTAAGGCCAATTCCTGTCTTAGAATCGGCATTGTTTTCTTCGTTATTCAGATTTTCTAATGCTTCTATTTTGTTACATTTTTTTTCAGTATTGTTTTCATTTTCGGTATTTTTAGAAAGATTTACTTCTTCGTTAATTTCCAGGGGACCTGAATTATTCAAAAGATTGATTGATTATTGATATTAATAAATGAATACCTTAAATAATAATAAAATTTAATTTAGGTAACCGATTGTTAAATAGCTATTTTTTTTATGGAACTTACTAGTTACTTCCTCACCAGTGTGGATTTGGGCTTGAGATGTTTTATTATCAATTTTACAGCTTCTGTTTTCATCAGGCGCACTGTTAGTTACATATTTTTTAATTGTGTTCATTATGTCTTCATGAACGAGATTTTCGATATCAATATCTTTTATTAACTGTTTTATTAGCTCCTCATCTTCGGTATCTGGATATTCCGACCTGTATAACTTTACTATTTCTGATACCTGAAAAATGTGTCGGCCGGCGACTACAGAGGTTAAGCGCCGTTTTAAAACAACACGAAGATATTTTAGAAGTAGCTTGTTTAATCTTGATGGTGAGTGTTTATTTATATGGATGAACATGATTCTTATAAGCACTTTGGAAGTCTTGTAGAAAACAAAGTCGAAAATCTTGTTAGCTTTCTTTTTGCTCATAACCGACTGATTTAAATCACCTGGGGAAAAATATGTTTATGTTAATGGTTTAAGTAACTTTACTGCATATTTATACATTAGGCTCCACCCAGTGACTAGCAAGATGTATAATGCTTTCACATTTTACACAGATCTAATCTGTAACCAAAGCTGTATGGAAAATGTTTCAAATACTCTGATCAAATTTAGCAGTGCAAAGTTTACTGGACAAGAATAAACTTGCAATCATCATCTTTGCTTAGAGATAATGACATACAAGTTTAGTGCCAATATATCTCCGCCACAAAATTCAAATTAATAAGTAATATATAAAGCATATAATTCTTGTGCAGACTTAAGAGCATCAGTACTGCAATATTTAAGCAGTTCCATTTGATATAAGTTACGTGGACCAGTCAATGTCATGCTACCGAGACCACCAATAGCTTGAACAATATCTTGAGCTGAATGTCAACCAACAAATTCAAATGATGAAGATTAGAGGTACCGAGGTCCAAGATTAAGGGTACCACCATGTTTGCAAATTTTAAACATATGCTTATTAATACAATATAAGCACTTGTTTAAAAAAATGCAACATATTAACGTGGCGTTGGTGTGGTACCTGAAAGATTATCCTTAGCATTCTCTTTTCCTTTCTGAATTGTATGGACATTTGTAGCGCTCTCATTATGATCAGGATTTTCTTCGGCATTCGCTTCACTAACGGACGCCTGGACTGTCCCAGTGGAATCACTCGAGAGACCTTTAAGATCTATCAATGCCTGTTTCACCAAATCCTCATCATCCGATACAGGATATTGTAATCGGTACAAAGATATTATTTTACTCGTCTGATAAACGCCCTGACCATTTAAAGCAACCACAGTGGCCATACGCTGTAGAATTATGGAGAGCAGGTGCGTTACAAGTGCAGGACGCTCTTTCGAAGATGAATGTTTCTTTACAAACATATGCATCTTTCTTAACAGCACTCCAGACGCCAGTTGGAAATTGGGCTGCTTGAGTTCAGACTTCAATGATGGATCTGATGATAGCCCAGGCCAATGAAATTCAACAGTCGGTGATGGGGTCTCTCTACTCGATGATTCCATCTGTGAAACATATAAATTATTGTTTGCGTAGGGAAAACAATTGACTTTTATCTTTTTTATAAGTGGTGTACTCGGTGTGTATTTAATAATATTGTTAGGTATAATAGGTATATTTTATTAATTACACTTCCAAGAACCGTAAATGTTTCAAAGCCAATTATTTTCTCCTATCCATCTTTAACAGGCCATAACAATAAATTTATGACCACAGATTTTTTAGGGATAAAATTGAATATTTTTGTGAGTCAATCGCAAGGTTCTGATACTGGTAACGTGCATGTAGATGTTTGCGAACGGCTCGCTACGTGCCCACGTAGATAACGTAGTGTAATCTGCTCCTACCATAATTCACACTGCCCGATTGCTATGCGCTAGGCATGATTCGTGCTAGCTTCTGCATACATTGTGCGTTGTTTCCTCTAAACCAACCTTACAATTGAGGGGAGAATCGAACTAAACTGCGTAGTTTTGTTCTGCTCCTTCAATTGTGGTTAGGGAACGCGCACATTCCGAGCTTGTGATCTAAAATGCGCACCAACCAGTAACAACGCCCTCACTCGTTTGCCCTGAGCGTCAATACTGTACCCTTGTAAAATAAACATCAGAAGCATTGGTAGTCTAATATTGTGACCAAACGCATCAGATACGTTGACAGCTGCGAAGGAAATACGGAGGGTACTCACTCGCGTTCCAAAACAGCAACCGAAACACGTCTATACAAATTTAATTCTAGAAAGAGGGTGATAAGCAAATAAACGAGTCAGGCATGAAAAACCAACTAAAACGGTTGGTAGACTTCAGCGATCTCCAACATTAGGGACCTAACGTCATTACCTTATCCGTTATCCAGCACAGTACACCACAAGCAGATGTGGATGTGGCAGACGTGGCTTGGACTCAAGGATAGAAGAAACCACCCATTTTACAATAACACTGCTTACAATTTTAAAAACAGGCATCATCCTTCCTAGCCTACATAAATACAACCCTTCAAGCATTAAGTCCCTCCTACATTGTTTGTATTTTTAAGATTTAAAATGTTTAATAAATAAAATATAAAATAAACCTTTTGGTCAAATGAAATAACAAAAACTATTTTCCATTTAACTGAATTTCTAAGATACATACCTTCAAAACTTTGTTTGTGAACTCGAAATGATCAAACACATACCTTTAAATTATCCAACTTTGCCTGTTCCTCCAAGAGCCTTTGTTCTTCTTCTAAGATCATTTTCTGTTTTCTCAAAATCTCAATCTTCATCTGTGATATTATTAGTACCATTATTATTATTATTTTATTTTGTGTTCAGTTTACTATACATTGAGCATTTGGTTATAAAGTGATTCTTTGTAATGATTTTTGTCTGTCAGTTTGTTGCCGCAGCACAAGTAAGCTTCATAAAATGACAATTGGCATATTTCTAAGTTGTATTAAAGGTCATTAACAATAATTAATTTATAGGTGGGTTCTTAAAAGATATGAGAAAAAAAAAGGCATGGTAATTTTCATAACAGATAGTAAAATTTTACTACATCTAGTTTTCAAGTCACTTTTTTCATATTTCAATGAAGTATTACTATGAAATGTAACAATGACTCATTATAAACAGTAAATTTGAACCTACATCAAGTTTGGAGGATGCATTTCTATATTGTGCACTGCAAGACCTATCTTGACTATTTCCTTCCCCATATTGTCTCATATGTTTATATGATTGAAGCTGCTTATTTTTAAACTTAGATTTAGACTTTTTGCCTTGTTTTTGAGGACTATCAATTACAGCTTCAAACACATATGTCTCATCTTGGTACATATACACAAAGTTGTTCAGCTTTTCTTGAGCTGTCTGGGCGTCTGCTAATGTTGGGAGACTTAACAGTACATTTTTCATCTCCCATTTTGATGGTAGTGCACATACAAGGAATTCGCTGCTTCTCATAGATAAGACATTACTAAATAGTAATACTAGTGAATCTAGTTTTATCTGTGGACAATAAAATATAAAAATATTTATTTATTAATTGTTAAAGATTAACAAATGATAGCCTAGGAGCACAATTATTGTTCTCCGGCTCTGAGACCTTGGAATTAAATTGTGCATGAATTTATCGAAGTACATGCATGTTACAAATAAATGATCACTTGCTATGGTGAATTAAAACATCATTGTAATGTGCATCGAGAAGGCAAGTCAACCAATTAATGCTTTCCTTAATTGCGTACCAGGCGTAAATAAGTTGATAAGTCGACTTGCATATATATATTTTTAAGCATAATAGGCATTAGGATAGGATAGGGTCTGTTTTACCGCACAAAGCAAACATGTGAATTTTTAAATAACTCTCTTACTAAAGTATTTATTAACATAAAATCTGAATTTACAGATGAAACT
>DWPQ01000785.1:0-14500 GCA_018251795.1 Perichares adela | reverse complement strand
ACTGGTTTTCAGTGTGGACCTTTTCCCGCGTAGTTCGAACAATATAACATACACAAAACCTTTAAGACAACATGAGTACGGAATTGGGAGCATGTTATGTGTCTAAATAGTCAAGTATAAATTATTTTCTAGTGTGGTGGACATTCACGGAAAGTGACCACTTGCCATATGGTTTCCTCGTTTCTCGGCTATTGACGTAAAACCAAGTAAATTCATCACAGCGGTCACATGGAACGAGATATAAAATGTTACTGTCGGATTTATAGGACAAATTTATTTTAGTCGACGGTTTAGTTTTTACTGTTGATTGATTGTCGAGTTTTTTCATGCTGAGAGCATTTGGCGATTGATTCGTGGCTGTATGTCAGCATGTTTTGCTTACACCGATGTATTTTTAAATTATTTTTTATCGAAACTAACATTTAAAGGTTAATGTTAGAATTAAAAATATATTAGTGAGTTATTATTTATTAAAGTCTATTTTATATGTTTGTTTTTTAGAACTCACAGTCTAATAACTATCTCCTCAAAATGGCTGCAGATAGATGTTTACCCGTGTTACGTTTTTTATGTACACCTACCTCGCATTTCTTACCGTCAACCAGGGTAAGGCTGATAGAGAATGCCAATAGTCATTAAGTTCACGCTTTGCAACCCTTAGAGTAAGGTGTTTAGTAAAGAATTAATGTGAACACTTCCGTCCTTTTTTTTTCATTTCAAATATCGGCACAACAACTTGTTTATTATACATTAAAACGAATTACTAATTTATATTATAATTGGAAAGTTGTCAAGTTAAATAAACGCAGTACTCTTCAATATATCTCACGGCTCACTAGGGCATCCTTTGTCGTGGATGATATGGACACAATAAAGACATCATAAAAACTATGACCTGACAAATACCAATTGTCCGTAACAACCATTGGACTTAGCTGGGAAAATGTCTGGCTCGGTTGGGAAAATGTCGGGTTGGGCTTCCAAATTGTCTGGACCCGTTGGAAATTATTGTATATAGATTAATATATGCGTATTGTTTAAAAGATTTGCTGATGAGTTTCTTTCGCCGTTTCTTCTCATCCATGATAAAGCACGTTTCCGAAACGGTAGTAGAGGTAGTAGAAGCAAAGAATTGACGTGCATAATCGTATCAGTGATACCAAAATGAATAAATGATTTTGAATTTGAATTTGAATTTGAATTTGAAATTAAAATGAAAACGGTCCTAACCGGTTGCAGTGACAACATATTCATTCACTGTTATTACAGCTTAGATAAATGTTATAGGTGTCTCAATTTGTCTAAGATCCAGTCTTAACATTTTCTTTCATCACAATTTACTGTAATCAAAAGAATTATTATATCGTACATCAAAACTGTGTCTCGTGGCCACCAGATCAGGTTATGAGACGTATCAGGTAACTAAATCGATTTCACAAATGAGAATGGGACTTATTTCTTTATTACGAGGTCACGTCCCAATGAAGCTATTGTTTGCGATAGATTTTATCGGTGTATCGATTCTGTTTCGTCTGTACAGAGTTAATTTGTATGAAGTTTTTGTTTGTGTTTTTTTAGTTGTTATAAGGTTATGCTTGACAATCTCATCTGATGGTAAAAGGTGGTATTGTCTTGGATGGTACAGTGCACGCAGTGAAAAGTAGGTTACGTTGAACAGTATGTATCTACCTATATATTTATTAGAATTTTATGGTTGCGATATACTGTCAACAAAATAATTTAACATACAGGAAGTGTATGTTTTACGATGCCTCTAAACATATTTCAGTGTAAAATGAAATGAAGTTTTATTGGAAGTTATTTCAACTTGTTTATTACAAACATTTTTGTAACTCCAGCTACTTAATCTCTTAGTTACATACTCGGTCTTTGGTAAAAAGAAGCGGCATTAAACTCCTAAGAAGAAAATTTGTCGTACACACTACTTGAGCAATTTTGAAACAACTAAAGTATCGATGCTAAATCATAGTTAATATCTATTAAAATTAAAGTTTAATCAAAATGTTAATTCTAAATATTAAAATTGAATTCCTTAGCACACACTTAAATCAGTGTTCGGAGTAATAAAATTAGTCACAAATTGGCGGTACAAGTGACAAAGAGGCTGTTATTAACGGTTGCTTGAAACGTTCCCTAACTGAGAACGTTTCCTTTTGAATTCGGGTTTACTACGGAGGCGAGAAGCGCAAGGAAGGGTACTTGAGTGGTGCAAAACATGGCAACTGGGGGAGCGAGAGGGTGGTCGCGCGAGAGCTAATTCGTACCAAATATGCATTATAAACAGGACACGTTCTACCGTATTTTGTGTCGATGCTTTCAAGTAGTCATTTTTATCTGGCGTTTTATACATTTTTATTTTGGTCCAAATATGCAGTATGAAAAGGCGTACTGTATATACTTCGGAGTTATTATCAGGCGTTTCGTTAATTTTAATGTTGGCTGCAGTTAAACCTTCATCGTGTATCACTTGGTCGATTGGGAAAATCGCAAGAAAATTAGTACTATTTATCTGTTAGTATTGACACTTTATCAAAGTTTTAATCGTCGTCCATTCGTCGTCATGACAACCAGTATTTATCAGTCAGGTAAAAAGCCTAAGTATCATGTACCTTCGATATTCAGCTCTTTATTACTGAGCGCACCATCACTAGGAGGGACCCTAATGCCTTATTTGTCACTTCACAACGGACAGGGAACGTTCCCTCGGATACAAGAGCGGGTCGAGCCGTCTGTATAAAATGTGTAAACAAAATTATATAATTATTTTGCTGATATACATCAGCGGAAAAATATCAACTGATATTTAAGTCAATGTATTAATTATATCGATCCAATATAAACGATATCAAATGATGTAAGTAACATCAAGATAACAATATTGATGTTTATCATTAAATATAACAATTGTACAGGTTCCACGAATATACTAGCGAACACTTTAGTTTTCTGTTAATTGAAATTGCAATCAATATGAGTAAACTAGAGTGAGGATCCAAGTTAGATCCTGTACAGGGAAGACAGTTATGTGTTAGATAAATGTTATCTGGTACTGTTCGTGATATCACTGTTTATCAATCCCTTTTGCACCCTAAAGGGGGTGCCGTAAAGACGCTCGCAGCACTGATTTTTCGAAGAGGTTTTCCCTCCTAGCCAATTTAAGTTCTTCTCAGGCTGAGCATTCCACGTTCGCTGTCTGCGTGAAGCTGGAAAGGCTGCTAGGGCCAACAGCAAAATGTCCATCAAAAACAAATAATCCATTTTGTAACAGGGAATCCTACTGCGAGGATGTGATTATATGATGGCAGTTTAAATGTTTCACAGTTAATTCTAGAAGGACGGGTAAGCTAAATAAGGAAGAGTGTGTAAGCAGTGACAGCCTAGTGGTTTCAACGCTAGTCTCTCGAACAGGAGGTAGTGATCGAATACGGCGTACACCAATGATTTTGCTAATTATGTGCGAATTAGAAATTAATAACCATAACCAGTCGCGCCCCCCGAGCGACTGCGTATCCAATGAGGATTACCCACGTTAAAAAAAAAGGTGTGTGAAGCCTGCCAACCCGAACTTGGCCAGCGTGGTAGACTGTGCCTTTAAAGCCTCTCAGTGTGAGAGGAGAATCAAGCCCAGCAGTAGAAACGTAGAAAAAGCTACATGAAAACGGTCTACGTGTTGCAGAATACACCCGTTCCGATTTTAACAATTGTTTATTTTAAAACTCTACGTCCAACCAAACTCTGGCTGAATAGTAAAGGATCCTTTGCATTTTATAAAATGTTTTCAACACGTACGAGTCCCACCACGTGTTTTAATTTTCGAACGTTGCCACGTTGTTTGTTTTTTCTGTGTCACTCTTTACAAGTGCCGCTCGAAAAATAATAAAAGACTCGTTAAAATTTGGTGAAGAGCGATGTTATCTGGTCTGCGGTATCTCGCATATTAAGGAGGCGAAAATGTTAAGTTACGTTTTACGTAATGTTAATTGAAATGTCTTGTTCTTTGTTGGCGTAGTTATATATTTGATATAGAACAGCGAAGACGCGTACGACTTACTTTAATTAGTTTATATCGTCAGCTCCAGTCTCGTCATATTCGATAATAGCCGACATAACTTTGAGGGGTGACTTGACTCTTGTCTTGCTGAGTAGTGAGAAAATTATGAGTTGTGATAATTCATGATTATGATGATCTTTAATGTTTTAGACGGTGACCCATTCCCATCAGATGGTCTTGGTTTGCTCATTAACCGGTTAATAACAGAAATATTAAAAAAGTGAAAAACTCGCAATACTAACAAAGAAGGAAAGCCGTGCAAAATTTACTCATACAATTGTTTCCTTTTAGCGAGAAATTCAATATATATGTATTGTTATAACATAAATCCCAGTCACAGTATATTTGTGTACCGCGGCCGGCGCGCGGCGTGTGCGGCCTTGCGCATCATCTGCCGTTCGTGCATCGCGAAGCATTAAAAATATATTTACAGTGATATGCATCGTTATACACACACCTTTGCGCCGTTGGGGATAAATTCCAGTTGTTATTAATGATATAATTAGGGAAATTATTATGCATTGTGCATTGTGATACCTACGTTTACTGCCATACATTTGTATAATTCGTCTACCATACACTTGTATAATTCTAGAGGGTAGTTCAAAAAGAATAATTTTAAAACTGTTAGCGGTTATTGATTATCTTAATATATGCAACTCTTCTATATGTTTGTAACTAATTCCTAAACGGCTGAATTGATTTGGATAAAATTTTGTGTGTATACTTCAAAGAGTTTATGGGTGGTGTAAAAACGAAATTAGATCCTGTAGGTGGCGTTGCAATCCGTATGCGTTGCTTTTCCAAGATAACGTGTGACGAGTCCGCTAGCTATATTGTATACACAGAACAGATAAGTCACCGATCACTAGTCATCGACCATGAATGTCCATAACACCAAACACATCACTGACATGTTGTCGGCAATAAGGCTATTATTTCTATTAGAGATCTGCATATAAATAGCTCTCCTACTCTGCAACTAAACGCATTTCACGGTTGACTCTAGGGCTGAGAAGACAGTTTTCGTATTTATAAACATTACTTCGACTCAGCCTAAGCTTAGTATATCTTTGTGCGCGATGTTCATGACTTACGATAGTCTTAATAACAAAAATTGTTGTCCATACTATAAACCAAAGAAAAGTACCTATGAGATAACTCTAAGCGCTATTACAGATTTCACTGTAGGGGCGTGGTTAGCCGCGATATACTAAGCTTTGAAAATGTAACACATTTAATTGCTGTATCGTCGAAACTTTTCACTTTGATGGAAGTTCAGTTTCAAAATGTTAATTGCGTATCACGTGACCTATGCGAGAGTTTCCGCTACAGTATTAATTTTAACGGTAATAACTCTCTCATCTTTAGAATTATGTTTCGCGTTACAGAAAAGGCTCGTAAAGACACGCGCGGGTAGATGTCTTAATTAGGTTTAATGTCTGCGATTGTTGTTAACTCAAAATCTACTAAGAAAATTATGTTTATAATAGCACAGTGTGACCTAAACCTGCACTTTACGCACGATCGCGTCCATACGCGGGTTTATATCACACAGTGCTATAAAATAATATGTGATACTTGTGACCTAAGTGGTCTATCATTGTACTACGTTTAGCATTAACTACACTCCGTGCAATGATAGACCACTTAGATCGCTCGTATCGTAATGTACTATTTTTATATAACGATAATTTATTCTATCTTTTTGGTATGCTTCTCTATGCATTTGGTGTCCGGACATCCATAGCGGTGGTGACAGGTTCCTACCAACTGGACTGTGACTGCGTTTGACTGTTGAGACAAGAAAAATCTAGATTAGAGATTAGCAAATGGTATAGATTTGGGAAACTCTATTTACACAGACAGATAGTTCATCCGGCGTACCGCGGAGTGCAATGCAACAATGCAAGTGTTTTAAATTAAAGGCAACAGTATATAGGCTTTTACTAAGTTAGTGCGTTTCACTATCTAAGACTACATCACCACTTGCTATCAGGTAGAATCGTAATTAAATACTAACTTGTCTTAAACAAAAAAATTTAGGACGAATTAAGGACTTATTATTCTATGCAGTCTAATAAAAGTGAGTACTATAAATCAAATATTTTGTTGACTAAGATAAGTTAAGATAAAATTAAGCAAAAGAAAGTACTGAAAGACAATAGAACCGCAGCAGGCGACAAGCACTGTACATAATTTACAACGGGCTGCGTAACGCGAGCAGAAGACAGCTTTCTACTGACAAAGACTTTCATTGCCATTGTAGTTCGCGTCTTTTATATCACAGCTCACTTAGTTTAATTCTGTCATACTTTCAGTGGCTTCCTTATTTCACTGCGTTATAACAAAACGAAGGTTTTGTGTTTAAATACGTATGTACCCGTTTAAGGTATTTTAAAGTTTAGCCTCATTATAAAGTATTATATTAATGGCTTTAAGTACGAAAGTAATCAGGCATATTGAAGGGAATACGTAACTTTCTACTCCTAAGAAGACTTTATTATTCGTTTAGTATTTTCATCTTAATCAGTGATCAAGTGATAGCCTAGCGGGTGAACAATGGGCTCTCGAACGGCAGGTCGTGCTTTCGATCCCGGCGCGCACCAATAATTTTCAAAATTATGTGCGTATAAGAAATTAATTATCACTTGCTTTTCGGTGAAGGAAAACATCGTGAGGAAACCTGCCCACCGGAGAGTGCTCCATAATGTTCTCGAATGTGTGTGAAGTCTGCCAACCCGTACTTGCCCAGCGTGGTGGACTTTGGGCTTAAACCCTCTGATTACGAGAGGAGACCCGAGCCCAGCAGTGGGACAATTATTATGGGTTGTTATGTATGTATTCTCATCCTAAATTATATTAATAGGAGACTTTACCCGTAGACTTTGTAATACCCAAAAAAGTAGCGACTGCTTCAGTCAGAACATTTATTCTATAGAACATTGTTTTTATGTATCTCTACATGAAATTTCATCACAATCGTTTCAGTGGTTTGACCGTGATGACGTCACAGACAGACAGTCAGACAGAGTGACTTTCGCGATTTTTAATATTAGTATATTTATATTAAATCAAAGTGAAACATTGGCGTACCTACAAAGAAGATTTACGGTTGGATAAAAAGTTAGGCCGTATTAAAAATCGTATCTTTACTTTACTCTTAGTACCGGGAAACTCGGAACGGAACTAAAGTATTACCGCAATCACGTTCATTAAATATATTAAATTTGAAACATTTCCGCAATAGGATTTCCTTTGTTGCGGTTTCCTATGTCAATAAGTGGCTATGTATACCAACGAGATATTACTAATACCCAAAACCTGACAACACATTTATCTGACTCATAAATATTTGCCTCGGTCGGGAGTTGAAGCCGAAGCCCTCGTTTAGCATTAGGGCCACTGCCCAATGGACTACAGGGTCGTTAATTATATTAAATGTCTTTACTTACTTCGCTTGCAGTGTCGAGAAGTGACTAATGATATAAAATTTGGAAAAAAAAACATATTTGTAAACTTGAGTCATATACTTTCTAATTTGTAAAATGACTTTCGAAGTGTTGTACCAACTTCGAATCAAATTTCATTTCATAATCATTTGGGTATTTCGTCAGCACCACATATTAATCATAACCTTGGTGGAACAAAGGGTTATCTACACCCAGACTGGGTTATGAAAAACATTACGTTAAAAGCTGGTTAACAGAACGTTCTACGGGTTGGTAAACCTTTCTCGGCCGAGTGTTTATTTTACTAGCATCATGCGAAGATTAAAGCGAGAACGAGGGATACAGAAATAAAATATATGTGAAACGTTCAGTAAATCATAGAAAGTTATTTAATAAGAGCTTGTTACACTTTCCGACATGAACCTATCCGATCCGTCTTTCAATTTGTAATTACGTGATTGGTAAAGTATTAAGCGAAGTTCGTTACGAGTCGAAGAGATAGAAGCCGAAGATTTATCCAATTACTCGTATCTGTAGACGTACAAATTTATGCATTACTTAATGCGATAGATATTTGTTATACGTATATTAAAAGAGGTGTATTCTATTTGCACGGTAATAGTTTGTAAATCGATAAGTTTCTGCTAATCCCAATGCAAGGTAAAATATTCGGAAGGTAAATCACTTCCAGATCCCTCGATTTCTTATTAACCCGCCAGGCACCCGTAATGCCTTCGGTTTCATGGACATCCGGATGGCAGATACCACTCACCATCAGGTGACTCATCTGTTCGTTCTCAGATGTACAGATTCAGAGGAAAATTGGGATAAAATTGAGTTTCTTTGCTATCACAAAAGTTATATTATAAACTAGGTGACACCGCAAACGACGTTTTGCCATATAAAAGACTAAATAAGCATAACTTTTTTATTCATAAACCAATGGACATAAAACAAACATTATATTAAGTGTAACCACAACATATTAGTAAAAACACATTTAAATCAGATTAGCCGTTTCTGAGATCAGCGTGTACAAACGCACAAACAAATTACATTTTTATTATATGTAAAGATTATGACGTGTTTAATTGTTTATAGAATATAATATATTTTGTTATAAACGTCTCGCGTCCGATAACGGATTGGTAAATGTAAAGTCCTCATTACTCACAGTTGGTTTGTTTATCTGGCCGCGAGACAGTTGCTGGTCGTGCGTGTTTACGTTCGTGGAACTCATTCAAAACATCGTCAAGGCAATCGTTTGGCTCATACGATATACGTATATATTTTTAAATAGCCCTAGCAGTAGCCGGAATAGGAAAATCCGTTTGAGGGGTACATCCGCGTACATTTGTTGCCGTAAGCTGGTGTTGCTATGAATAATTTACTTCGCTGATATCCGGTAATCGGAGACCATTAACCGTAGCCAGTGGGCAATCTGCTCTTTTTGCTAACTAACTGAAATATCTACTGATGACAGTGGATAATTGGATTCAGGCAAGGCAACCATGACCATTTGAACTTAGAATACAGCCACTAAGGTATCTGATCTGTATGAATATATATTCAGAAGAGCTTCGTACAGAATTTAATGCCAAATAAAAACTTACTTACGATACGACGAAAAATGAAGCAGACAACATTCAGATTCTACGTTGCAAAATTACCAAATTCAGTTTCGTCAAATATACGGTTTTGTTATGTAACCTCGGCTTGGACGAATATTTATCAAAGGTCGTCTCTTGCATAAGAATATCAATGATATCTATGTGAATAGATGATTTTGAATTTGAGAATAAAGAGTTTCTATACCTAATCTTATACATGAAATACACTGATATCATGCGTGATCTGTTACTAATTCTGAATCTTGAGGACTTAAGAACATTTCTGAGTTATAAGAACCCCACAAGAGCTGGTTAGGACGCTCGCAGGTCCTATTTTTCGAAAAGGTTTTACCCCTTTTTTGGTTTTTAAATTCTTCTCAGCCTGAGCATTCCAAGCTTGCCTCTCTGTCCTATGAAGCTGTAAAGGCCGCTAGGGCCGACAGCGAAATGTCCATCAGAAGCAAACAAAATCTCGAACTTGAACATATCTTGATTAACTTTGCTAGACTCGAATCTGCATATCACACCGTGACACAAAAGTCGTCATACTTCCAAAGGCATCATTGACATTGACTAGACACACTTAAAGTTAATTTCTATATAAATCGATGCGCCTGAAGCGAAACCCTTAACGCGAGCCCTCGGCATTCGTCACGCGCCTCCCCGGCACTCAACAATCGCTCTCCACAACGTACGCAGTACAGCGCAGTATGATTGCATGGCAACATTAAAATATCAAAAGCTGCGGCGACAACTCGCGCGCCGTCAATAGCCACCCCTGGCTCGGGGATGCTGGCGTTGATTGTGACGCATGCACCAAGTTGGAAACTGAAGCGTTTTGGTAGTTAGTTAAAATATGTTTTTTCAGATTTTTAATAACAATTAATTTTATTTATTGCTATTGTCTTTTAATTAAAATATTTTTTTTCTAAATTTTAATAGTTACCAATTTAATCTATTACTAATAAATATTTAAAATATGTATTTTTTTAATAACAATTGAACTATTGAAAGTTTTTCTATCCTATACATGACTGTAGCAACGTTTCCTTTGAAGTCCAATTTCATAAGATTTGCATAAAACCCCTTCATAATAAGTGTCTACGTAACGAAAGTAGTAAATGTGTCATCAAACTGTAAGTCAATCGGTAATTTACGTTTAAATCTGGTGAAGAGCGTTAAAGTCAAAGATCATCAAACGTCAAATACATCATTTAATATATCGCTGTAAACACCATAATATTCACGGTGTATATCTACAGATACATCAGCTAGCCTTGGTTTTAACTCGTATTTAATAACATTAGCTTTTTAAAGTCACAGTCGGAGAAGAATGATTACCTAAGTATTGAATTTCGGCAATGGTAACCAACCTACTCAAATTTGATTCAGCTTTTTCTTAATAATCACTGTCCTTTAAAATTCGATCGTACACTATTATTCATAACAAAAACTTACTGTGAGTTATTTATTAGTAAGTTTAGTAACCCGCTCTCGCTTAGCTCTACGTAACCTTACTTACCAATAGTATCTCCCCAGCGACGGATCTACTAATTGACTCGACAATTAAAGCATTTTTATCGAGCACTAAAAATAATTAAAAAAATATAACGCTTATGACTTTTACCAAACTATTAATTTATTTTGACCCCGCTGCAGTTTGTTATGCAGAACACAGCGCTCTATGTAGTTATAATAAGGTGTACTTTGCCGCGGCAGTATCCGTTATGTAAATCTTTAATCCCAACGTATCCCGCATTGGTTGTAGGAAGCACGGCTGGCCGGGACGCAATAACGTTCGTTTGTCAATAGGATTAATGTTTATTAAGATGTTATTGTTATTCATCTAGTAATTTAAAATTAAAACTTTGAACACTTTATCAAGTAGGTACTGTTAAGTAGAGATGTTTAAAACTTTAAACACTTTATCAAGTACTGTTGCGTAGAGACGTTTATTACGGTAAAATTATTTATTTATAGCTCTATGGCGTTGTTTTTTATTTAGTTTGGAAGCTCTTTTATTTTGAATTTCGAATTCTTAATGAACGTTACGTTTTGTTTCGTTATGATTTTTTTATATAAAAAAATATTTGTAAATTTAATAACTTTACGCAGCCATCCAGGGTTGACCGTTGACATAAACACCTAATAAAATAAATAAAACTAGATGATGTTATATATAATTCTGATTCACGGTGTTAAGGTTTTCTCTAGATGGAAGCAAAGATCTGGTAATATCTGACTGTCTGACACTTCGGTAACCGAATGACGTCGAAACTTTTCAAGACCGATTTTAAAAGAGGGTGTCAGGTCATCCAGAAAAATAACCTGCCACCATTTCATATACTATTTTATTTCTACTATTCATAATATTGTCAAGGCGGGTTTCCCAGCCCTCTGGAACACCCCTGTTGGTGCGTTTTACCCTTATTGAATTACTGTTGAGCTACGGTTCCGAAGTCTACTCAGTGCCGCTAACTAGTGTTGCCAGGACCAACAAGCATAAAAGTGGTATGGATTTTTTTTTTTAAAGTTAGACAGCTCTTATAAATAGACTTGAGCGCCGAAGACCCTCACGCAAGAGACTAGAGGGAGAGCCGATCAGTCTGAAATAAAAAAAAATGATTTTGAGTTTAACAGCTTTGATTATTTCATCAAAAGTTAAGTAGCCCGATTAAAGAGACTTGAAAGCCGAAGACTCTCAGGCAAAAGACGAAATGAAGACTTGGTCAATCAGAAATTTTAAAAATCTGATTTGAGTTTAAAGTCCTTTGATATTCTCAATCAAATGACAGAAACAAAACCCTTAAAATTCATTTTAGTTTCATTCTTAATATGAAACGCAAAAACAACGTTAATTAAGCATTCGGATTTTCGTATAGTGGTCACATTGATTGTCCATATCTGCGTCGCGAAAGGTTATCTACTTGCGCTGAGAAAATATTGACGTTAAAAGTGACATTACAAGTTAATCAACAAAAAATACAACCTTGTATTGTATATGAATATTCTTATGAATGTGTGATCTTGTCACACACACAATAGTAGTTTCTGATTTTTTGTACCCAAACGGTTTAGCCGTGGCCACGATCTATGTAAATGAGAACTATGGATCTATGTATAACTTTTTTATTTCTGTTTTTGAGATTAACGTGCACAAAGGCAGAGAAAAAAAGCCAAAAAGTCTAACAGTAATTGTTTTGGGTGCCATTTCGTTTTTAAAATAATATTTTGACTCATCTTCCATGTATGTATGTATAGATAGATGTTTTCACTTTAAAAGTAATAATGTAAAAAAGAGCCTTCTTTATTCTTCGACATGGCAACGTAAATACGTTGAGACATTAGACGGTTGATTTACGAGCCAATTATGAAGACAGGCAGGTTTAACACCCTACCACCATAAGTAACCCATTATCTAGATCTTACGACGTCGAGTACTCATATTGTATCTCTAACTTTATTCGATCCATCTCATATAACGTTGACAAGAAGGTCGTCAGACGAGGCCAGACGTGCGCGGAGGGTTCTCAGTCGGGGGTCGTGCACCCTGTCGCCATTATTGCATTACCGGAGGCGACAGTACCGGGAGCTAGGGATGTTTACGTTCAGCTTACCAGAGTTCGTTCGGTTTTACTATTATTATTTCCCATTTATATTGAACTATTGCCCTGCTTGGACAAGCATCGTCTGGATCAGATCAATGCTTTTATCAAACATTGTTTTTATGTATTTCATAAGGTCGAGTCAGCGTCCGCCATGTAAGCGCTTAGGAAACCAATTTTCGGCCACCTTTTCGTAAATCAATGAAATTCCTGGAAAATTTATTTTATTTTAAAGTAGCCTATTTTCAACCCGACACCTTCAAGTATCTTTACATGAAATCTCATCACAATCGTTTGGCTGTGATCACGTCACAGACACGCAGAAACTGTTACTTTAGTATTTATAATAAGTACCTATGGACTGTTTAAATTTATTTACACTCAGATTTATCGTAAAATTGAATAAATCTCACTCTTAGCTCGATTTTACTCTTCACCACGTTGGGTAAATCCGGATTGATAGACTTCATGCACCTTTTAGATCGCTATGGAGTACTCCCGGTATTTCCTATTTTCTTTTACGAAAGAAAACGATAATTAATTTATATTATCTGCATAACCTTGAATAATTGAAGGTGCGTGCAGAAATCGAACTATGGCCCCAAGTGGGGCTAAGGCTTGGCTATCACTGTAACACTGCAAGTAATTAGCAGTTCCGTATTAGTTAAGTTCCGATAATTGACAGTAACACGCGAGACACCGCGGTCATTGGACAACACAGCCGATGAGCTAATAACATTAAACCTCGATGTTTAGACTCATGGTTTAAACATTAGTCCCCATGTACGGCTTTGGCGTGTGAATTCTACACGTACCTATTATTTCTATAAGTAATGCGCGTATAAGAAATAAATTGTGACTTGCTTTGATGCAGGGAAACATCAGGAAGCCCTTGTACATGAGACTTCTCCAAAATGGAATCTAAAGCATGTGAAGTTTGCCTATTTGCTATACTCTCTTAATCTGAGAGAAGAACCAATCAACAGTAGCAACATTATTTTTGTACTTCCAAAAAAAGCACACCTGAACAATTTGTCCATGCACTCTTGTAATGCCATGTTATCGTATTTGACTAATTAAGATATTATTTAAAAAAATTGACCATTTTTTATTTAGCTCTACGGTTTTTAACAAAACCAACTTACTAAAGATTCATAAGACAAATGTACCTACTTCATTCTTATTGGTCCTACTTTTGTATGCAAATACGATGTCAATTTTTAACTAAGCAATTCGTTTGTTACAGACGCAGGCGAGCTATGTTCGAATAGAGGATGTTGTGGGCCCAACGCACGCAGTCGACTGACCCAGCAGGCGCGCACGCAGCTCGAGAATGCGCTGCGGAGCGAGCTCAGCAAGCTGGCGGATATACTGGCTAACAGGGCCAAGAGATTCGACGGTGAGTCTTAACTTAAGATCAAACACGGTGTTCGAACGATGTTTGAAGGCGTTCGAACGATGTTATACGGTGTCTGAACGATGTTATACGGTGTCTGAACGATGTCAAACGGTGTTCGAGCGATGTTTCACGGGGTTCGAACGATGTTTGAAGGCATTCGAACGATGTTATATGGTGTGTGAAGGATGTTATACGGTGTTCGAGCGATGTTTCACGGTGTTCGAGCGATGTTTCACGGTGTTCGAACGATGTTTGAAGGCATTCGAATGATGTTATATGGTGTGTGAAGGATGTTATACGGTGTTCGAGCGATGTTTCACGGTGTTCGAACGATGTTTGAAGGCATTCGAACGATGTTATAC
>DWPQ01000784.1:0-14503 GCA_018251795.1 Perichares adela | reverse complement strand
TTTTATTAAATAACTTATGATTTAAATTTATTATGGTCGAATTTCGACCACTGGGCGATCTCTAGTAAATGTTAAATACTTAACTAAATTTCAAAAATCGCGACCTCTGATACCCTTCACCACGTTATTAGTGATAATATTTCACTGCAGCGGACATTTTTATAGGTATTTAGCGAAAACGTCGCCTCCACGGGCCAATTTGAAACTTGTTTGCGTGTCCAATTTACGAGCGAAGTTAATTTGAAATGGTGTGTCTTCGTATTTGTTAAGGTGATATTTGCTTGCTTAATGGCGCTACTTTATTTAGCGAATGGGCGGCAGTTTTAATAAATTTTCATAGAGGGCGAATTTATGTGGCTGGGCAAAGATTCTTTATTCGTAAGAATCTGTTCGCGTGAATGTGACGTTACATTTACAACATGACATGCATACATTGGTAATGAGCCTGCGTGACGAGCGAATATTCCCGGGTTCAAATTCCAGCTGCAGACAGTTTACTTATGTCACAACTAACAAATGTTTGTAGCCACGTCAAGTTTTTGATGTCTTCTGCGTGTCTACGTACCAAGTGCAAGGAGGGATTAGAATATGACTAATTCGTTAGTTCTATTAGGTCCAGTTTCACAGGTCGCCGGTAAAGTCTCGGATAGTTATTTGACATTTCATGCTATTTGGCGGATAAGAGCTGCTGTTAAATTTTTTGATTCTTATCTTAATCAAGCCTTTATTTACCAGATATTCCTTTCCTAGGCTTTTGAAACCAAAATAGATAGATGGTGGATATGGTGGTAGATAAGTTCCTAATAGGCTATCAGGGATTATATCTGCAACTTGTGAACCTGGCCCTTAACCTATAAAATAAATAACAAATTAATTATATTCTGGTACTCCATACATTTTACTATTTTGTTTCTGTCGGACTTTGACACTATTTCGGTACCTGACTTAATGCTGATGTATTACTAAGATACACGTTAGTATACGTAGTTATTTACAAAATACAGGTTCCAACAGGTATTAGACGAAGGTCCTCCAAAGAACCACCATTTCAACCCACTAGTCTATCTGTATCTAAGTATGTTACAACATGTTTGAAGTGTCTATAATAATACATATTTGATATGAGCAAGCGACACGACACGATGTCCCCTGCGTCGTTAACTCCGTCCTATCGCACTTACTTTCGACGGTGTCGCATTATGGGCCTCCCTGGTGACATCTGCTTCAAGATACTGTCTTTAGATAAAATGATATGAAAACAGAAACAACTACACTTTGCCTATTTTAGAGTTTGGTACCGGCTACAGAATCACTCCCTCTCACTTTGTAAATATCAAGTTTTATAGCAACAAATCAAAGAAAGTTTTTATCCTGAGTGGAAACAGTCATATATTGCCTGATTTTTAACCGTTACTTACCAATGTTCTAAAATCTCTAGTTTCAGTTGTAGTATCCTAAGCCTAAGGCCAGTATCAAGTGGTTTTTGCTTGGCTGGCAACACGTCGGT
Organism: Perichares adela; assembly: GCA_018251795.1. Lineage (NCBI taxonomy): Eukaryota > Metazoa > Arthropoda > Insecta > Lepidoptera > Hesperiidae > Perichares > Perichares adela. The sequence goes on along the minus strand of DWPQ01000784.1, from coordinate 12,996 downwards.
GATGCCTTTGTTATCAGGGATATCTATGGGTGGCTCATGTGCCCGTTTGGCTATTGACAATTAAAAAGGACAGAAACTTTATAAAATAGTTGATTAAATTATGTTCAAGACTACGACCGGAATACGGCATAATATTGGTATTATTCGTAGAACATTCGTCACTGTTGACATTTCCATACGTTATGACGTGATCGAATCTCATTATCGCTAAGAAAATGTTACGTAATATATAGGCCATGTTCATTTTTCAATACGCACTCGACTATGCTTCTTGGTCCCAACGGTCTTATTCTATTTCCTTCCCGGGAGATGTATCGAATTTTTATAAGATCTCTTCAATTTTTATGAGGTCTACGAGGGTGTGAATTCCATTAGAGTGTCGAGTTCTCTCCCATCAGATACATATTTTAAATTTTAAATGTCTATAGGGATTAGCTATAGTATTTTCAATGTTTTTATAAATAAATGCGATGACGTCCGTCTATGTCAACCCGATATTAGCGCATGCGAAGGCGTGCACAACCAGACATTGCTATGAAAATGTCATTGCATTTGATTGAAAGTAGTTTTACACTTGTAAAGGGATTGTGATAAGGCTGATTTGAGAAACGTCTCTAACCTAACCTAATCTAATGAGGTTAGGTTAGTGTCACGGACGTCCTTGAACGACCATGACCGCGCATCATCGCTTATCGTATGCTCGTTTATCGACTATTAAGATTAAAAAACAGGGCAGGCACCATTTAAAAAACAAGAGGTTCATTTCACTATAGCATTCTGCTAACCCAAATTATGGCGACGAGGATTCGTATAAATAAATACGTCCGTTTCTGACTCACTATCATACCTAACATCGTAAGCGTATCACCCACAATACAATTTTACGAGGAACAAACAAAGGCGCTAACGTTTGACAGCGCGGTAAAAAGGCGCGTAAACGAAACGCCGACGACATTCCCCGACAGAGGGCGCTGCGGAAGGCTTTACTACTTCCGACGGCAAGATGGCGGCCATCGAGCGCGGGAAACTGAGCGCCCGACACGATAAAACACGACACAGAAATGGTACAGCTTTGAACACAGGTTTGGATATTTTTTAAATGTTATCTTACAGTTTTTTTTTATAACAAAAAAAAACTCAGCTATCAAATGTTGATAGATTATTTTTTATTTAATTGCTAACACACGCTAACTACGTCTGTGGTAATACATTTAGGCACCAAATTTAAGTTTTGATTTTGTGATTCATGTTTTTTTTGCTATTTTATTTTCAAAATATACAGCTCTTCATTTTTATATTACATAGTATTATAATCTAGTCTTAAAGCCAATTACGTATTTTAATTAAATTTTTCATATGATTCAAAAATAACTTTTGATTGCGATATCTGTTTAGGTGTGATCTATAAATTTTATTACGCTCTAACCAAACAAATACGTGCATGATACATGTGACCAAATAAATTTATATGTTTACGTAGTTTAGTTTGAAGCCTAGCTGGAGAATTGTATGTATCTAATAAAGTATCGTAGGTATGTCTAATATATTGCCTGGAGACCTAGCTACACTATGTCACATCTCAAAATGTATGTGACGACATACGTAATACGTTATCGATGAATCTTAAATCTTCCCCCTAAGTATGATCTTTACTATTAGAGTCATATAGAAACAGAATGTTATAATATATGGAGATCTTGACAGGGCAGGTCCATTATGAATCTTCCTTGAGTCACTGCATTCGTGGTGCTATTTTGCAAATTTAGTATTTAAATACTAAAACAACTTTTTATTTTCATAAGCTAAACATTTTCGCCCACCGTACACTCTTTAGCGGCAACAGCAGCCAAATGTACACTTTACCGTCACGCCACACAAAACTCAATTCGGGTTACTCTCCAGAATGTTTTACAATACGATACAAAGTATCAAACCACGAACATCACAATCGACCGTTCTCACATATTCTAAATTATACTTTGCTTCTTTGTTGAGACGGTTGAATTTCTCGTGCAAGCGTAGATGATTTAGTGGCGTTTCGACATGGAAATGAAGCGTTGAAAGCAATGGAAACGAGCCGTAGCCGTCAAGTGTGATCGCTTATTTCCCTCATCGAGTATGATATAAGGTTTTCCGTTGTGGACGATAAGCCTAATGACGATCGTTTAGCCTTTGGTCTGTGAAATCGGACGTATTATATTGTACAGCCACCTTTACAGGAAAACGGAATAAATGCGTTTAAGGTTTTTGTATTTAAGGTTTTGCGTAACGGTTATGTTCTAAACGTAAAAGAACAAAATTCAAATAATGGTTACCTTGAAAATATAATTATTGAATTCGTTGGACTATGCTGAAGTCACACACTGGCATAGCTTAAAACAAGTGTGTCCTCTAGTTAAATCTGCATGCTGGCCAAGTGTAGGTTGGTATACTTCACACACCTTTGCGTAAGAACATCATGGAAAAATCTCAGATATAGAGGTTTCCTCGCAACGTTTTATATTATCACGATATTAATTTCTAATATCTCTGCTATGGGTATAAAAAATGGTCTTAATTTGTAATACTAACATTCACATATATTTTTTTACATTGTCTTTTTTGTTTACTTTTATATAGGTACTTATAATTATTCAATGCTTACAATCTCACTAAATGGTAAGCGGCGATGTAATCTGGGATGCGCTGTAACTTACTACTTCCTAACCATATCTATGCTTCAGATTCTAAGTTATAAATTATTTTTCGATTTAGTTTTTTTTTTGCTCAGTTTGATATTTTATGTACCTTTTATTTAGGTATAAACTACGTATAATGCTTAAGGCATTAGGTATCACTGCTAATCATTATTAATTTCTTTAATATTGTAGACTTTAAAAAGTCAAAAAGCATTGCCATCTTGAACTTTAAAGAACATGACCCTTTAATCATAGGTTTTTATTTTATTTCATGATATGTTGCTAAATTTAAAATGTCCTGCAAGTACTTTTTTGAAAAATGGAAGAAGACTCTTGTTAAATTACAAGAACTCATTAGACTTGATACAGATTACCAGGTTGGTAATGTTTTTAGTACCTTTACGTAACAAGTAAGAATAATAACACCTAATGTTACTAGATGACGTTTCTCTTTGAGTTGCATAGACATACTCCTAAATTAATATGTGCAGCATTAGAACTCTGAACTACTCTGCCGGGTTCACTAGACTTTTGTAAAACAAAATGTTGTGTTTGTCAGGAAACAAAAGCTCACGACAAGAATTGGTGTGACGCAGTACAGCGTTTGACTGGAATCCTCGGAGGCTACTTGTTCATTTACAACGAGACCGCCGACTGCTTCCACCATAACCTCCAAGTACAGAAAGCTGAATATATGACAGCGATCATCAAAGCCATTGTTGCAAGGTTTAGATACTATTACTATTATAACAGTACCTACTATCATATCCTCTATTAAAATTTGTTCTCGATTCATACGATATCCCAGTATTACATACTTTTTTATTGTTAGTTAATTTCCTTTGTCGTTGCCAATTGAATAGAGAGAAAGTTAGCTTTGAGTGAGTGAAAGTTCATTCATCTATTTAATCAAAATCATAAAAGGTAAAATGTATTTTAAACAACTGCCTACGAACTTGGTCGTTTCAGGACATAAGTACCTCGCTAAACTACCACATACCAGACAGTTTAGTGCAATTAAAGAAGAGATTAAAACTATTATTATAATAAAGTTTTCCACAGGATCCTCGAATTGAAAGATCAGCTACGAAAACTAGTAGGTACTGAATACCAGTTCATGGGGAATGGACTGATTGAGCACAAGTTAACCACAAACGATATTATGATGACTGATGTTCTTCCAAAAATTGAGAGAGATGGGAATATTAAGACATTGGTCTTGGAATCTATCCAAAGAGCAGACCATAGAAAACATAAGAGTATGAGCGTGACAGGTAATGATTGAAATACGTTAAGAACATAGGAATAAATTATCCAATTTTGTATAGTTATCCAGTAGTTTGATCAATAAGTATTTCGATCAAAAATCTCGCAGCCGGTATTGATATAATATTACAGTTATTGAATTTATCATCACTATTACTGACTATATAAAAATAATTAAATTATATGTATATTTAATAGTGTTAGCCTAGAGATTTGAATGTTGGTTATTTGCGTATGTAAGTTATTCACGTATTAAAAAATAATGATCACTTTCTTCAATTAAGAAAAACATCATATGGAAACTTGCGTACATGATAGTTCTATATAATATTCTCGAATATTTGTAAACTCTGCCAACTCGCATTGACCGTGATGAATTGCTTTATACTCCTAAGGCCTATGGCCTTAAACTCTCTCAATGTCAGAGGTATATCAAGCCCGGCAGTGGGTTATGATGATGATGTTGATTTTAGATGATATTTTATAGATTCCACCGAACTCAAAGAACTCGAGGAACAAGTGACACAAAAAGAGAACTGGTGGGACAATGACAACGATTTAGAAAACGATAAAGAAGAGGGACACAAAGGGATTAATATTATGGCTGTTTATGGTTTAGAGAAGAAGGAGGTTACCCCTGAAATGCTAGAGACAGCAAAAATGGCGACGCTTATTCAAACCCGTGAGAGATCTAGGTATGTACTCACAACTAAAATCAATAAAAAATAAATAAATAAATAAATGAAAAAAATTAAATATGTAAGATATATGCAAAGGTAAAAAAAGTTTTTGGGCAAATGAGAAAAAAAATCTTTATTTCAGAAAAGTACTTGTTCAGTTAATGCATGAAAAATTAAAGAGAGAGATGTGGGAAAAAGAATTAAATGGGACATTGCGGCCGCCAGCTAGACTGGAGATTAGGGAAAGAGGTGCCAGATTAATACAACAAATTTTCAGGTTGATTGAAGTTTTTACTTTCCTTATATGATTTGGAACGAAGTTAAAAATAGAACAAAGCTTAGAAGAAGAAAAAGTTTAGAAGCTTTTTATACCAACTTATGAACTTGGGGTGTAATGGGCTCCATCCATTTTCCTTTCCACCCATTCATCCACGTGGTGCCTCCTGCCGAACAACGGACAAAGTTATCATACGTAGTCTCAACTGGACTTACTATTCTTCTTCTGGATCAACCGTGAAATATTTCAACGTATTTCGGTGGGAGTGTCGAATAGCCAATTAAAAGCGGTTTTTTCTTCTTGGCCGGCAATACCTCGGTGATGATTTCGGTATCACGCACGTCCCTGAGTCGCAGTAACCATTTAGCATCATGTAACCCAAGATTAAGATAAAAAAATATTATTATAACTACCAAAAAAATCTTGTTCATATTGACTTCTGAAATGCATTTTTTACTGTATAGGGCTTATTTAGAAATTAAACGGAGAAGATTTAAACAATGCAAACGAGATGAGATATTGGCTTTAAGGCTATGTAAAAAAATACGCCAAAAAGACGAAAATGAAAACGACATTGTAGAGGTAAACATTTTGTAACAAACGTTCTAAATTAGTAGTAGTATATAATTATTATAGTAAACAGCTCAATATTTACTATTTTTAGTTGCAGAAGAGATATATTGAAAAATTTAAAGAATATGAAAAGCAGTGGATTGAGAATTGTGCCGAAATAAAACGAAAATACATTGAAAAAAATCATGACACTATTGAGGACGATGTTCGTGATGAAATCATGAGCTGGTTTCGAAAATGGTACGCATAATTTTCGCAATAAATTATAAACAAAAGCTAAGTATGAGATTCTGTAAAGTTACATTGAAACTCATTTAGGTTCGACGAAGCTTGGTTTCTGCGTGACATACCAAATGAAAATGACGGAGGATCTATTTTAATAGTGAAAGAAGAAATACCATCGCCCGAGGAGTGGTTGGAACAATATAAAGCGTACTTAGAGGAAAAACGTGCAAATAAAAAGAAAACTGCTTACGAAGTATATGATTTTTAATTTATTGTAATATTGTAAAAAAGATTAGATCCGATAACGGTAGTGTTAAATATTTTAGCGGAAATATGAAAAGCTACAAGCAAAGAAGGAAAAATTAAAGCAAAAAAAGGCAGAGCACTTGCAGAAGAAATTGGAAGAACAGATTTTAAAGAAGATGATGAAAAATCCAAAATTCCATCCTGGATATTTCTATCCAGAATCTAAGAAAATTGAACATTTGGTTCAAGTTAGTGACTGCTAGTAATTACTAGTAATTGTTGGTAGTGGACTATCGATAGCCTTATCATCTCATTGTGAGAGGAAGTCTAACAGTGCGACATTTTTTACATGAATAGTCGGCAAACTGATTTATGTAGTCACTGTACATGGACGTCTGTTACACCGATAGCATCACCGACGCGTTGTCGACCAAGAAGTAAGCGGAAGATCCACTTGTGACTGGATCTCAACACAGCAACCGAAACACGTCAAAATATTTCATGGTTGATTGTAAAAGGGTGGTAAGACAAGAAGCCAGGCTGATGTAAAATAAACTACCATTATGAAAATACCCTATCACAATATGGGTTGTGATAACTTTCGAAGGTCCCTTCTCTTGTTATATAAACCAAACAATGATAACTTATTATACATTTATACATTACAATACTTAATATTTAGACGATAGAAGATTACAAATTACATTGGACCAGGTTAGATGTACTGGAACACCCTGGCGTTAAAGAAAAATATGTTATTGATATTGATAACGACAATGCTTACATGGAAGCTAAGATAGAAATAAGAAAATCCGTTGATGTTCCCATGAGGTATGTACAAAGGTCGTTTATTCTATACAAATATCAAATTGGGGTGTCTCAATGTAATATTTAAATAACTGCTTCTTACTACATACACCAAAACAATTTTTTTTCATGTTTTCTGCCTGTCAGTTTGTTCCGGCTCTTGTTTCTCTGAAACGGCTAGGCCGATTTTAAGGGACTTTCGCTGTAATATAGCTGATATTGTAAAGAGTAGGTAACTTATGCTACTTTTTATTTTAGAATTGCCGCGGATTCGGGATTTACAATTTTCGGCAAAGCCGCGGGCACAGCTAGTTTGAAATATAAAATTATCCGATCAACATAACATATCGATCAACATAAAAAAACATAAAGTTATCACTGCTTATATTAATACGAGCTGACCCCGCAAACGTTGTATTGTTATATAAAAGACTTTCATCCCCTATGTCAAACCCTTACAACCCTTTTTCGAAGAAAGAAATTGCCTATGTTCTTTGTCAGGCTCTATACTATTTCTATGCTAAATTTTATTTAAATCCGTCCAGTAGTTTCGGAACCTATTCGGTACAAATAAACAAACAATTAAATCTTTCCTCTATTATAATATTAGTATTAACAAATTATCGTAGTTAATGTTCTTTAATCTCACAGAGAAACCTTTAAGGTATTGCACAAAGCTTTGACAGAAGATTATAAACTTAATGGCGAGGAAATGCCGGAACAAATAAAAGAAAAAAAAAGACGGAAGAAAAAGCAACGCAAACACCAGATGAAAGTTTGTGAAGATATCGCACAAAAACTGGAAGTAAAGCTAACATTTATTTTTCGTGTCCTTCTGTTGGAACTAATATTGGTGGCTATTTTTATTATAGAAAGAATAAACCTGCCATTTTGGTCTAGAAACAGACAATAAAACCATAATTACTTTTACAAATCGTAAAACTTAGCTATTATATTTAGATAACGCAAAACACGTAAAATGGCTGTGCCAGCTTAAGGGTAAGTTGTCCAAGTAATATACGAATTTTCTTTTTAAAAGGATTTGGCACACAGGGGATTCCTAAAGGAGTATAATCATAAAAAAATCGAGCATTTCATTGGAGATCCTAATTTTGCGGGCGACGAGTTGAGCTGTAAGCTGCAGTGAGTACGGGTTATATTATATCAATTAGTTTACATTTTTATAAGCCAAAAAAACAATACTGATTATTTCAGATACGAACCCTTAATTCTCGTATCAAAACCTTTAAAAGGTATAGATTTGCAGAACTAGAGGTTTTTATTACCAAACAGCATACTGTCTATCTTTCGCAAGAAAAATCGAATAGTAGAAAACAGTAAAATATAAAACATACGTAATAAACAGAAAACAGTACTAATTATTTAGATCCGTATTAAATATTATGGAGTTATAAATGAATTAATTTCAGAGCACCAGAAGCATTTGCCGCTGAAACGAAAGCGTTATGGTGGGAGAGATGTCGAGAGTTGTTCCATGGTTCCCATCGCACGTTGTTAGTTGGACCTAAGGGAAGCGGGAAAACTACCCTGGTTCAAGTGTTAGCTTCGATGAGTGGTACAACTTAACATAATGTTAATTAAATTATCATAATGTTAGTTACGAAGTTAAGTGTTACTTGTTGAAATTAAGGGCAAATTTTAGATGTTTTTTTTATAATAGGAAATTATGACATTTTTAATGTCAAAAACCGACTAATGGCGACTGGGTTGACAATTTAATGATGGCACCACCAGACACCGTTGCCTATGGACGCCCGGTACTCCAAAAGGTTCACTAACGTGTTGTTGACCAAGAAGGAAGAGGAATAACTGATTATTACTCTGTCCGAAATTATAACCGAATCGCGTGGAAATATTCCACGATTGATACTTGAACTGTGTAAAAATTATATGAATTACATAATATATAAAAAAATTATAGCAATTTAATACAAAGGTTTTTTAGATTACTTTTTATTACAGTTAGATTCCGAAACATTACTCCACGGAAGTCCAATCCGGAATCCACCGGTTTTTGTATCTTTGAAATAACGTGAGCTCATAATTACCTAACAACCCACATTTGTCCCACTGCTGGGCTCGGGCCTCCTCTCACCGAGCTCATAATTGAAACCTTTTAAAAGTACTGTTGATGCTTGTCGATGACCCACAGATGCAGTGCTGTACGAAATAGACCCGGCGTGGGTACCGGAGGAGTTAATGTCGGCAGTATATCTTCAGGAGCTGGCTACATCCATAGCGGAATGCGCGCGGACCACTCAACCCTCAGTTATCTATTTCAAACATTTACATAGATTGTTCTATGCAAAGGTGATTTTTATTAAACATATTTTTATCGTTTTAATTAACATTGAAGTAGAAACCCGTCGCGCTCTCCACCTGACGACCATAAACAATGTACATGTAGAAAAACGTGGTTAAGCATAGTTTGTAATCTATGCTTAGATATTATTATTATTATTTATTTCATCTTTATTTTACATTTAATTCCGAACTCTCTGGTATTCGAGTTTCCTCATGTTTTTTTTCATGGAAGTCATACCTACTTTTTCCTTTTCTGGTACCTCCACGGATTAAGAGTTCTATGTAGGTACCTATCGAGTAAACTTAAAACTGTGACGAAAAATTATAATGTTTTGGCGCGACCACGACTTGTAAGGATAATGTAATTATGTTTCAATTAGGTTTTTGGTCGCTAATAAAAATGTTACGTTGTCTAATGTCCCTGATTTTCAAGTATTTTATATTAATTTTGCAACCAGGCAGTAATAGGTATCTTTCTGTTTTACGTGGACAGGCACCGCCGGGAGAGGACCTGGAAAGTTTGAACTTAATAAAACGATATCTACTTCGGAAACTCATAAAGAAAATACATAAAACTGATAAGATTGTTATTGCAGGTAAATTTGAAACCATTATTACTTAGGTTTATATTATACGGGTGTGCTATAGTGTCGATTAGTATACAGTTGTATTTTAGCCCATTTTTGGTATCAGGGGGCAAAGCTTAAAGTTACTCAACGTCTACTAAGCGGTTCCGGGTTACGTACATACTATTCCTATCCACTAAAACCCCTCGGCATCCATCCACCGCCTTTGACATCAGTGTTCCTTCTCCGGATACGCCCATTGGGCGATGGGATAACATTCCCTTTGTGATGCCAGTAACCGTCTGGTCCGTTGACAGCAAGCTGCATAGACCCCTGGCTGACTCGCGCCAAGCAGATGCTGAAACAGTTCCGCAATGTCGTCCTACTGCCAAACACCAACTACTCAACCGTTACCATCATTTTAAACAACTGGATATTAGAGTAAGACCTTAATTACCTCAACACACACCTTTATAACCTGAAACTTCACACTCTAAAACCCTGAGATTAGATTAGGGCTTTAGAGTGTGAAGTTCAGAAGTAATAATGGAACTGCGTCTTCTTAAAACATTCTAGCAACAATGTGATCCCGAGAGATCTAGACGTACAAAGCTTAGCTCACGTCCTTCAGGGTTATTCGTTTGGCCACATCAAAGACGTTCTCAGCAAGTTTCTAACGGCTGACCGAATTGTCAAGTAAGTACGTCATTATAATAATGAAACACTCTTGACAAGTTTAAACTTCTAGACAATCATTGCACCACTTATCATTGCTTGTCTTTAGTCACTGCTTAATTCAGATCGAACAGAATAAATTAAAGATTCGTTGGGTTAAGTTGCCTCGATTACTTTCTTTATTAAGCATTAAAGTACCTTATTACAGAATAGCAGCGTATGGACTTCCTCTTCATGATGTATACGAATGCTTCTTAGAGAGTGAAGAAGAGAAAATTGTAAGTTTTTTACATCAATAGCCGAACGAGCAGACGTCCCACTTGATAGTAGGCGGTCATCACCGTCAAAAGACGTCCATGGGACCGAAGATATCACCAACACATGTCTAGGTCTACATAGACCAATTAGGAAGCAAAACATCTGCTTATTATTGCAACACTTCGTAACACTATCCAAATTATGCTTAAAGGAAGATTGTAAGTTTAAAGCCACGCAGGTACATTATTTACTGCGAAAAAACTGCCTTTGGGATTACGCTGAGTGGTACAAAAGTATAGCGACCTCCAATACGAAATTTTCGTTAAAACATTAATATGTAGATCAGCAGGGTGCGATACGTATTTACCCTTTTTTCACTCTCAGTTGGACGGTTTCTCTTCCCTCCGTCCATCCAAATCTCCATAATTTCATCATCATCATCAACCACCCAGCCATACTTTAAGTTAATTGTTACAATATTTTATAATCGAAAGAGTTTTATTATTTATCGATCACGAGAATTCTAATAAACTTTCAGGACTATAGTAAATATCTAAAATGGTATACGGACAAATCAAATTGGGGAAAGAAAGCAAAGAAACTTCTAGAAGAACAGAAGGAATTTCAGCTGGTAGTGGAAAAGTATCAGCAAAAGCAGAAGAAAAAGAAGAAACTTAATAGTACACCATAAGTATCTACGAATGTCGATTCCAAGTCATAAATTTCATACGTCCTTCAATGTAGTTTTATTGAAATAAATTTTGCCGACGGATTATTACTTAGCTACTAGTTTATACTTAAGGTAGTAACTAACTGATCCTGCAAACGTTGTTTTGCATACAAAATTATTAAGATTCTGCATATTCGTATAAAAAAGGGAAAATGGAGTTGGTGATAGAAGGGTTAAAGTCTATGTATTACATGCTACATCATAAAATTAAAAAAAAATTTTTTTGATATTGTCCACCCTTATCACTCAGGGGTATGAAAAATACATATATAACCCTCTTCGTAAATCACTATCTATTGCTAGAACTGCATTAAAATCCATTGAATAGTTAAAAGATTTGAGGTCACAGACAGCGGAAGCGATATCATTACTATGTAAAGATAGTACTTTCAGCTGATTTAAAAGATACAGCGATGCTAACTTGACTAGTAAAATTCTTCCAGGCTTACAAACTTACAATGTTCTGGGTTGAAACATATGTTATAGCTTATGAGTATGTTTCCATAGGTACTCCACTCACAATTTGACTTGTCCCTGAATCAGCGGATAAGCTGTGCGGTGAGGTTTTGAGCAAATACGCGATGGAGGGCGAATTTAACGGATACGAGAGGGGCGCAAACCGCCGACGTGGCTATATTTAGTTTTTTTATAGCGGATAAATGGTAACTCTTTTGAAGAATACAGGGCGACCGTGCGCTTCGGGAAATGGCAGACATTCCAAATATATTTTTACTAATTTAAATACCCAATGAAGTAATTGCAGTCTTCAGATTTGTTCTAACAAGAATCTACGCAATAAAGTCACCTGAGAACGTTCTGGAAGTTTCTGGAACACCTGGTGCTAAAGAGAGGATCAACTGTAAACGTCGTTGTAATTAGTTATATTTAAATTTATAAGCAAGAAGCAAACTTTCAAATTTAGTTCTTTATTGAAGTGTAAAAATAGGTAGTTTTGATAATATAAGTTCAAAAGTTGACATGTGGCCGAATATTTAAGTGCCTATTATAATCTCGTCAACCAGTTTATCAATATCGCAAAAATTAATAAAATAATTAAATATTAGAAATAACCATTCAAATCACATGGCAATGGTATCAAAGTTCTTTAAAAGATAGTCACCCTACACGACCCTTTTTAATATCGGAGTAACGTATTTGGAATTAATTTCGGCGTTTAAATATTTTCCATGGACTCGTTGTATGGCGGGCCTCTAATTATTGTTTGAGTTTCCCTTTTATTACATTCGTTTGCACAGACTGCACGGGGCCCGGGGCACGGGGCACGGGGCACGGAGCACGGCTCGACGTTGCCGTTTGCGATTTCTGGACAAGCTATAACGGAGTTAAGTTATACCACTTACAGATGCTATGTAAATTATGACAGGAAAACGGCTCGAACGTTTCAAATAGGTACATACATATACACATACATACATCCATCCATCAGCTCTTTAAGGTTCACTGCTGGACACAGGCCTCCGCTAACTTGCGACACTCTGTCCGGACCTGAGCCTTCAGAATCTGGTCATACATACATAATAACCCATAATTGTCCCACTGCTGTGCTCATATCTCCTCTCACATTGAGAGAGTTTAAGGCCATAGTCCACCACGCTGGCCAAGTGCGGGTTGGCAAACTTCACACACCTTTAAAAGACATTATGGAGAACTCTCAGAGAGCAGGTTTCCT
>DWPQ01000783.1:0-14510 GCA_018251795.1 Perichares adela | reverse complement strand
GGTCTTGGGTTATGTAGGATTTTTACCCACTAAAACCCCCTCGGCATCCATCCGGCGCATATGGACAAGCCCCGGGAACCATATAGCGGACCTGCCCTAATTAAAAACAATGATATCAGTTCTATTTGAATCCCTCCTGAAGAACTACTGGAGCTACTTATTTGCAAATGTATATGTAGCACAAGAAGAAGTATTTCCAGTGGAAATGTTTATCAACTGGTCCGTGCCAATGTTTTTGTGTCCACGGCAGCATGCGATACGTCAGCCAGTGTTTTGCTCGCAATGGATGGCATCTGATACCGATGCAAGTAAATGACTGAAATGTGGATTCACTTCCTATTGTGTATACGTTCACTTGTTGAACTGAAGTTACTGATACCAGTTTTTGCTATGATATATGGCATATGGAAATATCTTGATGAATGTACCTACGGAAGGCCGTGAGAACTGTATTTAACATTAATAGTGAAATCTATAAACCTCGCTTAGGGTTATTAGAAGAAGAAGAAACATTTATTCTGCCATAGTACTTCCACAAAGTAATTAGATTTTATTAATTATTTAGTTATTGTTTATTAGATTGCTTCCGTCTGCAGTTCAGACAGTGCGGTGATTAGCGTAAAATTTTTGTAAGTCATCAAAATCACGGACTAAAGATACACTCAGCTTAAGCTAAAACTGAGTCTAAGTAATGTTTATAAATTTTAGCTTGAAGTTTAGCTTGAAACTTATGTTTGAGATAAGTCAAAGTACGCTCAATATATCTCAGCTTCAGCTTCTTGTGTACAATTTTTTATGAGCCAATAGTCTTATGGAAGTAAATTAATGGATCGGCAGGGGTAGAGCTGTATTTACAGCTAGAGTAGCTCTTTTCTACAAATATGATATCCCATAGCACGTAGGTACCTACGACACCACTGACATGTTTAATATGGCATGTTCTTTAATAGTATCACGTGATAATATAAGTTTTCAGTTTTGGTGATGACAATATAAGATATGTTGCTGACTGGTGATGACAATAGTACTTACACTTTCTTTTGTTAAATGTGTGTTAAACGTTTTAATAATTAAACACAGATATTTAAAGCTCTGGAATTGAGTGACCACTGAAGACTAGGGTTCAGTTACCAGATTCAAATAAGACTTGAGTTCTTTTTGAAATCTATCACAGATGAATCTACTTTTTTTACATCTACAGGGTTGACTCGTGGACAATTCCATTAGGCTTGTTTTCCATTCTTTTCTCTTAATAAGCAACATAAACACGAAAACAATAAACAAAATAGTTATTAGATGAATGAGATTGAAGCCATATGGCCGTTGACTTTTTCCATGGTTATGTTACCGCATGCAATAGGACTTCTCAGATAAACAGGACAATCGTTCAACCGACATTCTCACATCTAACGTTTGAGTTATAATGGGCTCGGGCTCGTGGTCCGACGCAAAATGGCCTGCTAAGTTACGAACGAAGATTTCTAAGCCCTCACAAATAAAATCAGCCACTTAAGCAATTTTACATATTGCTTACACTATCATCGCATAAACCACGTCCATAACAAGATTTAAGGATGGCCATAAAGCAGCGGACGCTAGATAAATCCACACCTCAGCAAATGGACACGGCGCAACAGTCAGGGCGTAACCCGATAGCGGAATCGAACCCGCGATATGTTAATGCACGTCCGATCGTGAGTATCGTGACGCACGACGTACGTCCTGTCGCGGACACTTGCGGGAGATTACCGAGTATGATACACACGTTTATTCTTTTTTCAACGTTAACATCTGGGCATTTGCCATGTCGCTAATGCTGGCAACATTGCTGCTCGCAGCTGCTCAGATTATCGCGGTCCTAGTATGGTAATTTCGCTTCTGATGTGTGGTCCTGTGTAGACAACATTATTTTAAATGTCTCCTGAAAGCGTAGCATCACCTAGTTACAACCACCGTCGAACAAAGCTCTCATTTATAAAGTCAAGACGTGTGTATGATCATTAGTAGCTCAAGAATATGCCGTGTTTAGATATTACTTCTTAATGTCATGTAGGTTACAATATTTGTAGCTTATAAATCAATAGCAGCTAAATATTTATGATTAAAGACAGTATGACGGGAACAGAAATCCTTATATCAAAAATAAATAGATGACAATTTTATAACTATATATTTGTACAAGCATAATGCTCTGAATTCTCCAGTTCGTTTTTGTAATAACTTTTGACAAGCCCAAAAGGAAACTTAACGGAAAAATTATCACATCACTTGTTCGGTACATTGTCTATGTGATGTTATTTAATCTGTTCCAGCGATTTAAAGTCTACATACAACAAACCGAATCAACATTCCAGTCCTATTAAACACCTGATGATATTGGCGCGGATAACGCTACCCGACGCTTATGATAGATGAACAGAAGCGCGTTACACAACAAGCTTAAATAAATCAAGATCGTACGATTATCGATGTCGACTTTGTCACTCAACCCTTTGTTTGTATGTTTTTTGTTTTTTTTTATTCCAGTTGGTAACACCGCGCTAATGGCGTAAGGGCGTAATGTCCGTAGTGACGTTAAGTTGACAGCCCTTACGCTCCCTCTCTATGGTTGTCTGTTTATTTTTAATTTCAAATAATTCAAAAGCTTTTTTCTCAGATGCCGCGGTTCAATTCCTTGTATAGTGGTCACTAAAAAATAAATGTCCGAAACTACGTTTTCCGAACCATTTCTAGGACCGATTTAAAGAATTATCGTTTCACATTCAGAACCTACGAAGTTGTTTTTATTAACCTGGTGTAAATAATATGCAAAGTAAATGCGGCCTGGTATTTTGTTTATATAATCCGGTGCCGGGTCGCGGCCTACCATCTAGGAAATGCTGGTAACGGTACACAAATGTTCGTGTACTTATAAAGTTGCTGAAGTAAAATTTGTATATAGTAAACTTAGCAGCTAGTTTACAGTAAAAAATGGTAGAAAAATAAGGTATAGGACATACATATCCCTGATGCGTCAATATAAATTGTTGCATGGTTGTGTGATTAACCAATGAGGGAAGTTTTAAAGCGAACCTGCTTCACGCACAGTTCCAAGCACAGTACTTCAATCTATATTGTTGCTGTTCTGTTTACTTTAAACATACATTCACCTTTCCTTCATATCACTATCTCCAACAATTGCTTCTTATTGTTAAACCGCCCTAAGTCCTTTGATATGTCATCCCCTTTAATCCCTTCAATTGCATCAAAATATCCATTTATTACCTATATACATAAACCACATTAATTCCTATCACCAATATTATAATAAATTTTGTTCAATCAAGATTTATCACAACAAGGACCTAATTTATTACAATTAAAAAATATGCGGAACAACTTAACGTGGGTGGACAGTTATATGCTATTGTTTAGCGGAGTTATTACGAATTATATTATGAATAAATTGAATAAATTATCCGTATCGCATTACAAATAATTTATTCGTAGCGGGAATGTGAGCACAATCTGTTGAACTCAGCGTGCAATCAAAGATCGGAATCGAACTGACATTTAAGACGACTATCGATTTACGGTATCGATTCACCTTTAAAAATTATGCAAGCATTCGAAATCGTTTTAAATTACATGTTAGTGATCTGTAGATGGCCGATAGATCTTCAATGAACCGGATCGGATTCAAATTAAAATGGAAAATTACCAATTAAATGTTAACAACATTAGATATCTACACAAATGGTTTGTTATGGTGTCTTGTTCAGTAACAGATGAACACACGATAATACAAGTAAACAAAATTACAGTTCTATGTACAATCTTATCTATTTTAATTATTTTTTGTCAATATCCGAACAACAACTAAACGGCACCTGTCAGTAAGTGATCACCTCTGTTCATAGACACACGTAAAATATAGAGGCATCACGGACGTGTTGTGCACAGATAAGAAAAGGGGACACCTGGTAAAAGGGCGGTAAGACCAACAGAGCCATGTTAAAAACATTTCACGGTTGATTTTAGGAGCGTTGTGCGAGTAAAGCACTTACATTTAATTATTGAAACCCATTACACAATCATTTCGAATATTTCATATTTACCCTTGAATATTATAAGTAAATATTTCGAAATGTTTTCTTCCAATAACATAAAAAACCGGGCGATAATTTCTCAGCTGCCACTTCGAGTGATAATTAAAACCGGCCATTCAAGAGCCTCAGCGGCATCTAATCGCGCGATCGCATACCTACGGAGCTACCTAAAATCACAGCCATCGGATACTAGGTGATCGGTCATCGGCGTCACAGCACAGTCACAGATGCGTATCGGACGATTGTGGCTCGACCGATGCACGACTATTTTAATTGGGCCCTGATCTTCGATCAGATAACTCGAGGACAAGATGGCCGCTTTTGTTTTTTATTGACGTAGCACGTGTTCAACGCTTGTCCGACGCGTTCGAGCACCCAATAGCATTATTAATAAAACGTTCTGTGATGTTCAACTGTTGACTTCCATACGGAAGTGTGGAAAATAGGTACATAGTTACTTCGAGTCTTGGAAATAATAAACATGCGTACGTTTATAGGGATTTGTAGACTAAGCAAGGTTAATTTAAACAAAAGATAGATTACATCAGTTCTATTGATTTGCGCATATAACACGGTGCCTCAAAATATATTTAACTTCATCGCTCCAGAGAAATAATTTCATAATTATAATTCCACTTGTTATTTTGAGTACAACCTCAATGTACCTAAACACTATCTCCGCGTTAATTCATATATTATCAACTCAACAGAATAATGTCTAGGCGAAGCCTATCACGCCCATACAGCTTGCGCCAACCTTGTTTATGCCAACTCAAAGTTATCACATAGTTTAAACAACAGCCGGTAATATTTGCAGCATTATAATACCTAGGATTTGAAAGTTCCCTTGCATTCAAAGAGCTCACATAAACGAGAAATCGCTGTCTAGCCTCTACTAAAACTATGCGGGTACTTCAGTTTAAAACAAAATAGTTATGCCAGTTGCATGTCTGCCCTCTCACATAAAGCCCCTCGGAGGCAGCATTATTTGACATGTTTATAAAGACAAAAGGGCGCTGATGAATATCATTTAACGAATCGACGTTCGGTTTCGCGAACGTTGCTTAAACGACACCGAGTCACGCCATCTATCTGATTGAACATTCAACCTTTCTCAACAATCACAAGTTATAACTTACTTAGCGAAAAACGGGAGCTCGGACGCAACTAACGAACTGCGATAAACTCGCGTTCAGTATGACGGTAACATTAAACTGGCAGATAAAGCGAGCATTAGCCGGACCAATCGCGCGTCACTGCAAAATCGAAACGGCCAATCGAAACGGCCGGTGACTAGGATAGCGTGACCCGAACGCAATCCGATTCGAGTCGTATTCGTTACCGCGAGATGGCGGTCGGCTCGCGAACCAATCGTCGCGTCCATCTCGCTGTCGTGCCCATATAATGATCTTCACAGGGGCAAGAGAATGAAGTTGAGCCTCTCATTAATTGGCGTTTTGAGTTGAGATCGCTGCGCGAAAGATAGGTTAATTCCTTGCTCGGGCGAGATCGTTGTCGCTCAAAAAGGAAGGTGAGCGAGCGTTTTCTGGAAATCAGATCCAATTACAAGAGGGCCCGTTAAGTTTTTGTTCTGTTTGGCCGCTGGCCGAGGGCATGCTCACGCGCGCGTTATTGACGGACGGCCATTGTCTCAACCGGTTAGTATTGATGGATCGCTCCGCTGATTCCTCGACAAGGAAATCCTTATAGACCATTTCTCGCATTTCTCAAAACCCCTTATACCCCACCCACGCGGCGAAATTTACATACCGCGAGCACGTCTCAATTAGGAGCGCTAATGTATGCCTCGACTCGCGCAGCCCAGATCTGACTGACGTCGACAGATAGCAGGCGAAACGTGACGAGTGACGACTATCGCGAGAAAACCGCTGCCAACTTAGCATCGCTCCACTATTAACAACACTAATAGGGGCCGATACTGGGTCGAACTCTTCTTTTTATTCACTGGTTCGATCACTCGGGATTCCATTCATATATTAATCGATTAAGCTATGCATTATGCAAAGCATTAATTTGCGTATTTTATTTTCAGGTGAGGACGAGGAATGGGGAAACGAGAGCGAGGCGATGCCGGGAGAACCTCGAACGCCGAGCTCTGGGGGAGAGCGGGCCGCTTCCAGTGGAGGCGCGTCGCCAGCTTCGGGAGGGTCCCCTGCCGCTTCGCCACCACGACTACGTCTTAACACCAGTCTCGCGACAGACCCAGCGCTCGCGCCACAAGCAACGTCGCTGAAACATGAACCACCTTCCCCATCTCCGCCCCCAATTCCAGCAGCACCTCAAACCAGAGAGTGCTTGGCGTTATCGGCCGCAGCTTTTCCTCCGCTCTTCCCTGTAACGTCTGCGCCCGGCTATACGTGCCAGCCATGCGGCATTAGATATTCTTCGTTAAGTACTTTACAAGCGCACCAGGAACATTACTGTTCGAAAAGAAGGCCTAAATCAGATTCTACGGAAGGACCGGCTGATACAGTCGATGATTCGAGTAGCGAAGCGAAAACGCCGAGGCCTCCTGGCAAACAATACGCTTGCACCTACTGTTCATATAGCGCTGATAAGAAAGTAAGCTTAAATCGTCATATGCGAATGCACTCATCTTCGCCGGTTAGTAGTGGAACTCCGGCACCGACGCCGACCTCTAATGGCGAGAGCGCAGAAATACCAACACCACAAGATCGATATTGTGTTGACTGCGATATACCCTTTAGCTCGGCAAAAACTTACAGGGCTCACAAAGCTCATTATTGTAATACTAGGCAAGTTGTCAAGCAAGTCATTGCCGCTGCCCGAGGAGGATCTGCCACGTCCGGGTCAGCGCCTCCCTCTCCCGGAGCTACTCCACCGGCTCAGAACCAATATGCTATTGCCTTACCGACTAACCCAATTCTCATAGTCCCTTATTCAATACTACGAAGCGCCAGTACCCTTCCTGGAGCGACATTACCAGATCCGGATACGCCATGCTTTTTGTTACCAAATGGAACGTTTCAACCTATAAGTCGAAGTTTACTTTTGAATACGGAAGGAAAAGAACCGGAAGTGTTAAAATCTGCGAACCGACCACGGGAACCATCGCGGGACGGTGCTACTCCATTGGATTTAAGCGTGCGACGTTCTCCTGAATCTGTAACGACTGATGAGCACGAGAAAGAAAACAGAATAAGATCAGCAACGCCGGAACAAATCGTTTGTGCGCCGTCGCTTCCTGGCTCCCCAGGTACACCATCACCTTCGAGACGATCATTGTCACCTGGTGGAGAGTGTTCACCAAAAAGAAGACGACGCAACTCTAGAGGGCCCACACCGAAACCTCCCAGCGTACCTTCGCCACCAGAAGAAAAATTCGCCCCAGTGGTCCCTCCGCCGATTCTGCCTCCAGCACTCGCCTTACGCCTGGCTTCAGAGCTACCTGTTACAACTACGTCACCTCAAGTTCTGGTCAAGCAAGGAGTCTCAAAGTGCAAGGAATGCAATATAGTCTTTTGCAAGTACGAGAACTACCGCATACATAAGCGGCATTACTGCTCGGCTGGCGGAGAAGAGAGAGCGAGTCCAGCTCCACCTGAGCCCGGTCCTCCGCCGCAGTACCGCCAGCTCATTTGCGTAGCGTGCGGAATACACTTCAGCTCGCTCGATAATTTGACGACCCACCAATCGTATTACTGTACGAAAAGAGAGACGCGATCTCCGAGAAGCGTGCCGGAAGTTCCACGGCCATCGTCGGGTTCTGAAGGAGGTTGGAAGTGCCCGTGCTGCGAGGTGGTGTCTCCAACAGCTGCGGCCGCCCAGCGCCACATGGAAGCGCACGCCGGTGTTAAAGCTTTCCGATGCACAATATGCCGATACAGGGGGAACACGCTGCGTGGTATGCGGACTCACATACGCATGCATTTCCGAGAAAAACCTGCTGATTTACAGGTAATTTTTAGTTATAATTATTAAGAATATTTATAAATGACGTCGACAGACGAAACTTTCCGGATGCAAGAGTTAAGACTAAAGAACACAACCGACCGGAGTGCGTTCGCGCTCGACTAGGCAAGCGGTGCTACCCGGTAGGCGGCAACGCGTTCGTGCGCGAACACTTAGCTTTAAGTCCAAGTAGTTGACATGAAACCATTAGTGGCAACAGAACACGGGTCACTTATCGTAACTGTAGAACCGTGAAGAGTAATCTCGACACGCTGCTTATGTCAGCTGTTTCAACTCCGCTATTCCCTTACAATTGACACAAGCCGGCAGGCTACGAATACTTACAGCGAACCTAAAGTAAAACAATTTGGTAAGACGTTTAAACCTTACGACCTTAAGATCGAACGGTCGAAAATAAAGCAATGCATTAACCAAACCATTTTGCAAATTCCAGGAGGAGAGTTACATCTCCTGCGTTCTCGAGGAGGACAATCGCGAAGCGACTTCCCCGAGCCCGGCCGTAGGCGGCGAGAGAGTGCATCGCTGCGGAAGCTGCGCCTACACCTCCACGTACCGGGGCAACGTGGTGAGGCATGCGAGGCTCGTCCACGCCACCGAAGACCCCGAGCCCGAGGAGCAAACCTCCCCCGTCCCTCCCGTAGACATCAAGAAAGAACCAGACACGGAGGCCGAAGAGACCCCCAACTACTGCAAGTCTTGCAACATATCCTTTAAATACGTTAACACGTACAAAGCTCACAAGCAGTTCTACTGCAGCGCTGCGAACCAAGAAACTGCGAATAACAACGTCCCAGCGCCGAGGGTCAACGACGCGCCTGTTCTATAAGCAGCAGGAAACTTCTCGAAAGAATCTGAATTATTTAACTTACCCATGCTCGCAAAATATCAACAGACGCTTCCTTTGCTTGACGAGCGTTTTACTGTAATTAAAATTTAGACGTTAAGTATGTAGTCTCGTGTTGATTTATATTCCAATAATGTGCAATAATAATACCTATTGAATATAATAAAAGTTATTCGATTTAAGACTTGTATTGCATATCAAAGCCAAATTGATGTTTCGAAATTCAAAATCGTTATTTCATACGTGTACTGGTGAATGGGTCGACGAGTTGGGAACGAATGATATTTCGGCAAGTGTTGTACATACAAGCCCACAAATGTTAAAAATTGTTATGTAAATTCATATATAGTTAGAAAAGTTAAACGTCTTTCGTCTTTGTATTAGTATACGTTAAAGATACCAAATTGTAAATATTTGTAAAGATATTATCGCATTGTAACTAAATTTTATTACCATTTGTTCTAAGTGATTGTTCATTCTTTGTTGTTAATTTTGTTTAATATTAACGATTATTCTTAGGTAAATTTTTATGAACAGATTCCTTGCAAAGCAATTAATGCTCATTCCGTTTTGTCTTGTTTGTTTATTTCCAGTGGTCACGAATCCGCTATTTAATTATAAAATATTTTGTTTCGCAAGCTAAAAGCTAGAGGTTGCTTTGAAAGTTATCTACAACTCTTATTTTAATTTAACAGCCGTATTACAAAACCACCAAGACATGGCGTGAATAAAATAAATATAACACTGTTTAAAATTAATAACATTTAATTCAAGAATATTACAATTATATAAAGTTAAACCTCGAAATAATGTTCTTAGCAATACGGCTTTTAAATAAAATTATTTCTACGAATATTAATTTTTCCCTCGTGACTGTAATTAAAAACACACATTTCTACACGTGACTAATAAAAAAAAATCATTGTATATTCAAAACTAAATTATGTATATTCCCGCAAAGCTTTATATGCGTTTAAATCTGAATAAACAAATGAAACTTCAATAAGCATTAATCTCGATTAATTTCATATTCTTAATAATGTTTTCTGATAACAAACTAACTGCTTCTATAATTTGTAATTCTCAGAATGATTAAATTCTAGGACATACATTGTCCATGAAAGTGTGTAAAAGATCTTGAGTGAATTATTACGCAAAATACCATGTTTTGCCTATGCCAAAGCATCGCTAGATTAATCGTAATTTGCATTTATAGGTATCTCACTAATTATAGTTATAGAATTAAGTGAATACAAGACTTATTCCGTAGATATACCTACCTACATTAAATTTGTGTATTCATTTGTGTTCGTCTTTCTGTCTGTAACTTTGGAATAAGTCTCGAAGAACCGTACTGGTGATGTTGCATCTTATGTGTGTATTAGTTATCGTACAGTCGACAACAAAAGTATATAATTTACAGTTGTATAGACATGATAATATGTTAAATATGTCATGTTAAATATTTTGAATGAAAAAGAACTTTTAATGTTTATCTCATCTCATAATTCCGCATTATCTATCATCTATGTATTTATCACTTTTGTTTACGACTGTACCTAATAACGTAAATCATCATGACATTAATGAAATTGCAGTTAGCAAACCAGCATCTGATGTGAAGTGCCATACATCTCTGTTAAAAATAGTATTTAAATATAAGAAATTCTCGAATAAAGTTATGGCTTCAAATTACCATTATTAAAAATCATTCTCAATTCATTGTTAGGCAAAAATTTTAACATTAAAAGCGCTTAAAACTTTGGGCTTATCTGTGCAAATGGCCATAGAGTAATCAAAAATAAAGTTGCGAGTTCAGATTGATATGAGTTCTGTTTTGGCGGGAAAATTTTAATGTAATACTTAT
The DNA here is from genome assembly GCA_018251795.1 of Perichares adela. Taxonomy (NCBI): domain Eukaryota; kingdom Metazoa; phylum Arthropoda; class Insecta; order Lepidoptera; family Hesperiidae; genus Perichares; species Perichares adela. The sequence goes on along the minus strand of DWPQ01000783.1, from coordinate 3,757 downwards.
TTTATGGCCATTTCATAGATTTATTCGGCAATAATGAAGCGTTATTTGTACGGATTCAATTTGTAATCATAGAACGTTGAGTAAAGTGATAATACACGTAAACTGATGTAGGCATACAATAATATTGTAAAAATACGCCCGACAATAAATTATTTATCACATATCACTATTTGTTTAATTGTACCACCACCGATAATGTTTATAATAACCATACGGACGAATTACGCAGATTAACGAATGTATGTTTTATCTCACTAAAATGCTCATTGCTGGCGAATAGATAGATAGCCATTAGCTAATTATTATTAGCTGGCTCAGCCAGCTAATGGTCGCCGCCGCTCATTGACTATCCATAGACAAGACATCACTGACACGTTTATGGCTATGATCGAAATAGTGACCAGTTTATTATTGACTCTACTAACACTAACATAATTATATAACAAATATACGGCGATAAGCTAAATAAGAAGCCAAGCAGATCATAGTCTGTATAACACTGTATAATAATATCGTTGAGTTTAAACTGAAGTAAGGGAATTAAACAGAAGAAACTATGTCTAATTACCTAGTGTTCAGAATGAAAACAACATAGAAAAATACACAGTTCAATATTAGTTTAAATATTGGTGAAGGTGATTATGATGATGACAGTGGTGATGAACAATACCAAGAATAGATACTACGAAAAGACCATAAACAATTTAAAACATTTATTTTAAAATATTGTGAACATACACAATTCTATCTTGCTTTTGAAACTTAAGTATAAAAACAATATATAAATGTTCAGGTATCAAAATTCAACATCACCAAGACTGTCATAACTGTAGATAGAAAGAATTATGTATTTATTTCAGTCTGGGCTATACTCATCTGATGAATCTTTTTCCTCATATTGTTCCTTAAACTGTTCAGAATCTTCTTCCTGTCCGTAGTAGAAACCATCGTCACTTTCATCTTTATACCCTTCAATATCCTCTTCATCCAGGTCTTTGACTTTAGAACAGTGTACAAAACTATTGCTGTTCATTAAATTTGGATCTTCATTCTGAATTTTGGCTTTATACTTGGCGTATGCCAAGCCGTAACGTTTCACATCTTCATTGAATGGGTCAGGTCCATCATCATAAATTTTGTCTTCCCCTGTATCGCTTGAGAGTTCATCCTCTATAAAAGTATACAAAAATATAGAATACAAGACACCCAAATACAAAATCTTAAGTCCTCAATTAAATTTGAATATACCATCTGCGAAAGTTTCATGTATTTTTCAGTTCTAAGTAGTGCAGGATTTTTAGATTATTAATTAAATATTTTCATTATTTCTTTTATTGCTCAACAAGCACACTGGCTTATTACAAATCAACTTACTTAACACACCGTCAGGTATGCATGTTTCTTCAAAATGTTCTCTTTCACCAAAGTAAGTAATTATTTGTGGATAATAGACACATTTTTAAAGCTTTGAAAATCAAATTTGAAAACATTTAAACCCGTTTAGGAGACCAACATTCAAATCAGTAGCTGATCAGTGCTTTTACCTTCATTTTTAAGAAGTTCCACTTCTAAAATAATTCTCAACACAAACTACATTCACAAGGTTTAGGGGATAGAAGTTATCTAAAATTATATTCTTACCAATATTACAGTTCTGCATAGCCTTGACCATGTCCTCCTCATCAATACTACTTGGCTCTGAATCTGGATAATCATTTCTCCAGTTATTCTCATCATTGGAGTCATCATCGTCTTCTTCTTCGTCATCAGATCCGGGCTCCCCATGTCCACGGTAGTTTGAGAAGATGAGTTCAGTTTCATAATTCTCTATGCTGTAAAATATTACTTTGTATTAAGTGTCACATCAAATCGTAGAAGAGCAGTCTGAAGTGCAAAGTAGGGCAAAAAATGTAGCACATTATATTCTATTAGTCTAAATACTACAGTAATTTCACTTTGACAGGGTAATAGCAAAACTTAATGATGCATGAGAGTATCTATCCTTGAATAGAAATATTGCTGTGTTTTCTAGCTATTTTTGATAAATACCAGTCATTAAACTTATCAGAGGCCTTCAGTCAGCTTGAAAAGCTTGGAAATTGACCCTAGATTAGTCACTAACTTCATGAATGCATTTGAGTAGCAGAAACCTACAATAGGATGCTAATGCTCAGTAATATTTATCATCTATATTTTATATGTGAAGCAAAAACTTTGAATCCCTTTTTATGAATATTTTGTAGACCTAGGAGTATTATATTTCGCGCACTTATAGTTTATATGAAGAGAGAAGTGCGGAATGGTAATATTTTTTAAGAATAATGCTTACAAAGTACAATCAATCAATAAATAAAACATTACACTAAGACACACCCACATGCATACTCGGTATACATATACTCTTTTGGCTTCTATTATGAATTGTGTTTATCATGAGTTATGGACAAATTTCGACCACTATGCAATCTCTAGTAAATAATAAAGTTATAAATGATAACTACCTTACAAGGTTGTCCAGCAGTGATATATCAAAGTCATCCTTAGCAGGGGTATACAAATCATATGTGTACTTTATGTCAGCTGACTCATCACTGGTTTTTTGTAAGTCAACTAAATCAAAAAGATCTTCAGTTTCCTCATTGTTGTTTTCTTTTATACCCCTACTGCAATTAACAATCTTATACCGGTTTTCACTAGCACTTTCCTTCTTCTCTAAACGTATTTTGTTGATAATGTCATCAACAACAGTGCCTGATTTGAGTTTTGTGCTAATTTTTGGGGCTATTGTTTTCACTGGAGTTGTCTCCTGGAAATAATAATGAAACACAAAGATTATTATCAGACATCAAAAATAAACACACTAATTAATACAATATCATACAAAAATATTTTGTATATCTATTTCATACAAGTTTACCGTTCGCATACAAGTGTACCGCTGACAATTCAAGTAGAAAGAATTAAAAACAAGAATGGATATCCATTGCAGTCTACCAAGTACAACCAATTTTAAACTATTTTTTTAATTTTTTTTGTCTCGTTTTAGAGATTTTATCACTAGCATTTAACACACATGCTATTAATTATAATAAACCAATTGCAGGTTATAAAATTAGCCTAGACGTATTTTTGGAAACAAAACTCGAAAAATTCGAACGCAAATTGGGGTTACTTTTTTACATTTACAATCTTACCTGGTTATCAACACTTCCTCGAAACACAAACAATGATGGAGATATTTCTTCCTTATCGGTTTTCATGCGTTTACATAGCAGAACCAGAGCATCTTGTGGGTTGTCTTCCAGTCGGCGTTTCACCCGCAACACAGTCGAAGACGTCATTATGGACTAAAAACTCAACTGGTATAAAACTTAGCTCAATACGCAGGGTGCTATTTTACAACCTAGGGTGACAAAATTTATGGAAATAAGATAATTTGAGCACTTTCGTTTTGTTTTACCTTACGTCAAAGTCTTGCCAGAATTGGTTGTGTTTATATTTTCATAGCAGTTGTGTCACTGTCATTGTGATTTTTTTTTTACATCTACAATACCACAGATCACACAGCACATAACGTACACAGAGTATGAAAAAACCAATGCTTCTCAATGCTTGTGATATTCTATTATCTATTCCATGTTGTGCTGTGTGAGGTGCATCACTGTCAAATAATCTAGTTGTCATTCAAAGAGTACATTTAGATATTATACTGTAATAGAGACTCAACTTCGCTCTAAAATGGGTAATCGCTTAAGTG
>DWPQ01000782.1:0-14514 GCA_018251795.1 Perichares adela | reverse complement strand
CGAAATTATATATCGTTAAGTTATGTTTTTAGAACTTTAAAATCTTTTAAAAGATTTAACTCATTAAAAACTCTATTTTTAATTATTACAAGTCTTGGTCAATTTCAGAATCAAACCATACATATTTCTGAGATAAGATTTTCCGTATTTAAACGGATTTACGGATAATGTTTTTATTTATGTAATACTGTGTAAACTGATGTTGCGTTCAAATGAAATACAAAGGTCTCACTTTGTTGGCGTTAAGGAAGATAGTCTGATTCTTTAATCACAATAAATCCTTTTAACATGGAATAATTGAATCCTTTCTACGAAAATGTAATTTCGATTGTAGGTATTTAACGATTTCGAGATAAATTAATTTTGTGCATTGACTTTTGCTTCGGTTCGCTGCTGCTTTTCGGAACCAGATCCCCGGAACTGTACGTTAATCCAGTTTAAAACGAATTATTTACGACGAAATCTTTTTCATTTACAAGCTTATATTTGGCGATTTTATTGTAACATTAGTATGCTAGTATTCCGAGCAATGTTGGTATTTATGCGTAAGTCTTAATCTATACAACTGTTGGTTTCGTGGTTTAAATTTTTAATAATAACATTTTCCATAACGTACCATGTAGATTTACGTAGCGTGTTTTTTTATTTTATGTGTTTATGTTACCTCTTGAAATAGGAAACAAAGGGTAAACATAATGCTTTATGACATTGTCCACCAGTCAACCCACGATGGATGTGGAAAATGTTAATGGTAAGTGTTAACGCAACTGACAAAAAATAGTACATTGTGATACGAGTGACCCACGTGGTCTGTACTAATATAGCACACAGTAATGTACTATTATAGCACTGTATGATATAAAACCGCGAACGGATGCGACCGTGCGTAAAGTGCTGGTTTAGGTCACACTGTGTTATAAATAAAATTTAGGATTGTTTATAAAACTGTTCGCATTTAATTTTTTACTTAATAAAGGTGTAATGGAAATTAAAGGTAAGTAATAAGTAGAGCAGGATGAGTAGCCAGCCTTAGTTCAGGTATCCAAGGTTACGCACGTACTGCATTGCTCGGAAGTTTCTCGTCATACGACTTAATATTTTTCTGTACTAATCGCCATTACATAATATTTTTATTCTTATCAACGCATGCGGTGTATTGATGTTATTAAACAATGTTCCTTATGCTCGTGTAGAGGTACTCGTACTGCCAGCAATGCATGACTCATTATCGAGCAGGTTATCGTCCATACAGGCTAGTATAGGAACTTCGCTGAGTTTTATATCGTTTATTGGCATGAGTGAATGTTATGCGTCATTAGTTCTTTTGAGCAAAAGTCATGGAGCAAAGGTTATGGTAAAGATTCCGTTAATTGATCTTTGCTTACAAGTGTGACTTAAGAATTTAACAACATGGAATATTCTAGATTTATCAAGCACCAACGGCTGCTTCTCGCAAATATCTGTATTTCAACGTTTTAAACTTCGATAACAACCAAACGTTGACGGTTGAGGGGGGAGGAGTGAACGCTACCGTCTTGCAGACAAACATCGCAGCCACTAACGGCTTCGTTCATATCATCGACCGTGTACTTGGAATTCCTTATGTCACTGTATATGAGAAAATGAAGACGGATCCGATGCTCAAGTAAGATTCATTAACTTTAATAATGGATTTCCAGAACGTAATAAGGCACATAATCGAAACTGAACCTTACACGCTTAGAAATAAAAATTACACGATTGATATTTGGCGTGGGAGTATTAAATGAGTGGATAAAACAAATACAGAAAGCAGAGAAACTCTGTCGGAATAATTTGAAATCATTCATTCATTTCCATAGCTTCATTTCCATAGCTGATATTGTTCGTAATTCTCGTGGAATAATAACATTGAAATTATAAATTTTGTGAATGGAAATATGAAACTGAGGAACCCAAATTTTAATTCATTCTTACAATATTGATTATGATGCTAATGATATTTGAAAAAAGTATTTTACACTGCTTTTTTTGTTTCAGCATTACTTACAATCTAGGAAAGCGTCAAATGTTCAATCACCAGTTAAACGAAATGGAGTATCGGTACACCTACTTCGTACCTCGGGATCACGCTTGGCTCAAATTCCAGATCAGGCATCCTTCTGCCTACAAGGCGCTGTTCAATGTAGATTTTGGTTACTACGTAAGTTGAATAATCCTATTTATTGTTTATTCGTTTAAAACTAATTATTTTATTTCATCTTCCACTATGGAAACAACATAATTTGACTAATGGTTGGCTGGTCAACAATACAATTAATTAATAGTAGTGTTTTTAGCTGCCTGATATAAATTTATTGATATCGCCCGTTCTCTAAAATTAACCGTTAAAACGATACCTTTCATGTTACTGTCGTCTATGATGATTATTATATCGACAGTGATGATCATTTACCGCTAAATGGCCCATTTGTTAGTCGATTCTTGATGTAAAAAATACATTCATATAATTAAGTTCGCTATTTGTACCGTGATGTTTAAATTTTCGTTGACAGAATTTAATTAACTAAGTTTTCTTTTGGACATCAGATTACATTTTGAATATATATGAATATAGCAATATTCATAGATTCAATAGAATATATGTTCGTTGTTTCAGACAAAGCAAATTTTGGAGCGACATATGATCAGGGCCAGTCGATCATACTCCGTGTCAGATCTGAAACTGTTGGCTAATGAGACTCATCCTTTTGTTCTACCGACCTCTCGTGACCCACTCAGACTGCGCGTGAAGGAATCAGATAAAAGTAAGTTTTGGAAACACTTTTGTTTGTAATAGCTAAGCTCGTATGAATTTATAAATAGTAGGTACTCGTAGATGGCGCTAATTATTTAATCATTGCTCTGGGCTATAGAGCGATATTTGTGAAAGTAATATGTGGAATAGTTTACACTGACTGAGAATTAAATCATGATAAAGACAAATACATGTTATTTACACTAAAAATACTTTTTCAGTAATAATAAATCATTTTAAATACTTTCACTTAGTTATTTTTACGTGAACAGCAGATGAAAAAGTAAACAGGCCACCCAATGGTAAGTTGTAACCGTCGCCCAAAACGTGTTTATTATTAAAAGTATCGCCGAAATGTTGCCACAAAATAAGGAAATGGGAATCCGCATATTACTGGCTTTTGGACACTACGACCGGAACACGTAACAAGATTTCGCGGTTGATACGGAAACGCAGCTGAAGAGCTGAAAATGAAGCCAGGGTGATAAAACGCCATCGTGAACTAATTTCTTCGGGGTTAAACTGTATGATACAGATGCCAGCTATTTCCAATAAGATTTTAGTCTTGATAGTTGTCCGGCAGGCAGTCACCATGGGTAGTAAAGGTTGGCTTGTACTCCTAGTTGGATGGAGCCCCTTACACACCTTTGTATCAAATCTAGTTAAATCTTCAAAACTTAGTCTAAAAGACTACTTTTTTGACATCTGTTGAAAGAAAGCTTTTAATAAAGGTGATCAACTGGGTGGTAAGGGGCAGCCCACGGAGATTTTGGAATACGAAGTTTCTGACGGCACTCCCGGGAATTGCAGCATTAGCAAACCAGAACCAGGTGTGACAGTAGAACCCTGAGTTTTACCGCTAATGATCTAGTGATAGATTACGCTACTAATACGTAGAGAATTAAAGAAATACAAAATAAAGTAGGAGATTCACTAAAAAATTCCTACTAATTATCATTACTATAGTCTTTCCCCACACAAATTTCAGAGAATTAGTAAAGATTCCGTTTTAGTGTAAACAGAAGTATCAGTAATCATTTTTAAATTGCAAAACTTGTTTGACAGATTACTACGTGGAATGGAACGGGCATTGGATCCACGTGTTCAGGCCGGACGTGGAGTGTACTAATGGAATCATTCACGTCATAGATGAACCCTTTGTGCTCGAAAGCGACATTAGAGCCACCGGCGCCGCCGACAAAACAGCATACACATTCTTTCTGTTTTTCGTTTCTTTCGTTTTTGTACGAATTTTGGAAAATTAAACTGTAAGTGCTGCGGAATCAGTGTAAATTTGCTTTGACATTTTGAACACCTGCAGTGGATCAAGGGCAATAAATAATATAACACTGAGGATTGATTACAGAATGAATTTGATAATAATTACTTAATACCTGACTAAGCTGTTAATATTTTAAAAACATCTAGTACAAGAAGGTTTTTTTACTTAAATTTCTTTTTTGAATACTAGATTTAGATAAATCCTAGAGAAAAGCTGTTAAATTGAAAATGCCGTGAATTAAAAAAAACATAAAGCGTAATGTGGCTTTATGTGACGTGTCGTTGTTAATCTGTGCCACGCAATGCGAGTAATGGGTACATGGCCGGTTCGTGATAGATTCGTCGTCGTTATTATTCATCGAACAATAATCCCCGCGGGGTACGAGTATATCGAAACGAGAAATGTTCATCCACAGTGAATAACGCGGCATAATTAGCTGGGATGTTGAATTACAGGGGCGTAAAGCCTGACTTATGTTAGACTGGACTGCTACTGGCAAAAGGCGGAAGGACGGTTGATTCAGACGTACAGTTCTAATTTAGTCCCATGTACAACGTTTTAACGTTAAACGACATTTTTGCAGTAAAATCATATTTATAATATAGTTTCTTATGTCATTATCCAGCATTATTAACAGATTAATTTATATACAATATAAAGTACTAAAACACGTTTTTTCACACGTAATGTATGTATATAAGAATATTAAATTGAACACTAATACATTACGATACTTGTGACCTATGTGATCTATCATTGCACTAAGTTTAGAACCCTCGCTTCGCTCGGGCGCTAACTGCAACCCGTGCAATAGTAGACCACGTAGGTCACAAGTATCGTATATTATTTTATAGCGCAGTGTGATAAACACCCGCGCACGGTCGCAACCTTGCGTAAAATGCGGGTTTTTTTCACAGTGTGCTATAAATTGTCATTTATTTACTGTCGTAATATTATTGATATATGACAACAAGTACTGAGACGAATATGTTATAATTAGATAGTTACCAATCAACAATTTGCTTTTTATGTTTGTTTGCTTCTGACGGACATTTTGCTGTTGGCCCTATCGGGCTTTACAGCTTCACGTGGACAGAGAGGCGAGCTTGGAATGCTCAGCCAAAGAATTGCTTTTTATAATTTGATATTTTAACATGTGTATTAAATAATTAAATTACTAATATGAATAAATAAAACTCACTGCCAGTAATCTTCAAAATTCCTTAAATCATAGATTAAGATTTAATTCCGAAAACACTTATAAGATAGTTGCGGTTTTGCTACGAAATATATCCAGTTTTGATATAATATAATGTTAGCCCAATTTTATTGAGATAAATGTTGTAAACAAGTAGTAGATTTATGGCGACGATGCGTAAAAACATAATGTAAATGTGCTGACTAGTAAGTTAATATATTGCGTAACTAGTTCTTAATGACACACACAGTAAGGATACTCATTTAATTGTTAATTAGGTTTACGTTCAGGCAATAAAAACAGTAATGTTAGCTTATTATTGTAATACTTTAATCGATGTGGAATCTGCGAACTCTGTTTAATATTAAACTTTATAAGCTCATTTGTTTTCCTTTTCGTGACTTTTTAAAAAATAACTTCTCATTGCATTTTGATAAATTATTGCAATCTATTGCCGAGTTAGCGTGCCTATGTCTTTTAAAATCATTTAACTATTGCCTTATAAGAGTCTAATCATTTTCAAAATGGGTTACAATATTGGTAGTTTAGCTTATTGTATAACATTCCATGATAATTCTTAACACATATTTTAAACTAAATTTGTATTTAAAATTTATGAATGTTACCTATTCAAAAATATATTTACCTAATGTGATTATCACAGATCTAATTAATTGTATTGTGTATCTTTTCATAGAATTATCTTAGTTTTATTCACGTATGTATTTTATTTATAGATTATTAACTTTATGAGAAAGTATTTATTGAGAATGTTTTCAAGTAGATGATACTTTTAATTGTATATATAGGAATGTGCTTATAAACTGCGGTGCATTTGCGATATGTAAATAATTTGTGTAAGTTATTATATAGTTATTTTAGTAGCGATTACTTAAAAGCGACTGAACTTTTGAAGCGATTTCTTGGTCAAATGATGAAATGGTTGATTTTTTTTCTATTCGGACGTTTGTTGCTGTTTTTCGTGTATCTCAAGCTGTGCCTTGAACAGTTTGATTTCAACATATCGAAACAATGGTATTTATAAATATTGCTACTACTTTACTGAGTCCTTTTGAGACGAATTTTATAAGCAGTGATATCCAAAATATCAGTTGCGAATTAATATAACTAATTAGATGCCTAAATTTAAAGTTGAACTTGGTCGCTTAAAGTATTTAGGTACCAAAGCAATCCACTATTAATGTCGCTAGGCTAGGCAAAAACATAACAATTGACTTTGACGTAGTGTTTTAATTAAATATAGCTTTTCCAATACATTTTCATAAAAACATACTATTTTAAATTTTAGAATATATGGGATGAACACCCGCGACAATATCATCTTGACCAAATATTAAGCCAAATATTTGGTTTAGTGTGTGACATTGAGATTGGATTAATTAGTAAATTGTACTCATAATCGTGTTTAAATAATTAGGAGAGTTAATGATAAACAATGTATGTGTTTATTGAATAAATGATTTAACTGAAATGTGTTTTTGGTTTATAATTACCCTACAGGTTTTACGATATTGCGTGGAGTAAAATGGGAATTCCTTCTGAATGAAACATATTGTTAAAAATACTGCAAAGCAATAATCTATATTTATGAAATTCTCGTGTGACAGTGTTAGTTGCTATACTCCTCCGAAACGGGTTGACCGATCATTATGAAATTTTATAGGTATATTCGGTAAGTCTGGGAATAAATTGTAAACTATTTTTCATACCTCTGAATGATAAGGGTTGTCCCTAACATAACCCTAAACATTTTATTTTTTTATATTTTGGACAATATTTTTTTTATGATGTGGCACCAAAAATACATACAACCCCCAGTTTTCACCATTCTATCCAACCCCTATTTTTTACACCAACTTTCATACTGCGAAACAACGTTGGCTGGGTCAGCTAGTAAGACTATAAAATATGATGAAAATCACTGCAACTTGGCTTCAGTACTATAAAAATAAACTTCATACATTTAGTGAACACTTTTTAGCATCTAATGCACGTTCCTTTAACGCCTAACAAGAAAAATGTATTTGGCAACAACATTATTTTATATAAACTTTTGCTTTGACCAAAGGATAGCAAATAAATGTAGGAACACGTCGTCACAATCTCATAAAGCTGGGAGGCGCCGCGACGGCCACTAATCCCCGAGTCTCGTATGCGGATTGTACGTATTGGGGTCACTGAAAGCCACTTAAACCAGCATACTAACATAGTATAACATATTATTCTAGAAGGTATTACGTGTTTCTGTTGCATTGGTTCTTTAAGAAACAGTAATAAACGTATTCTGCCGTTCCTGCTTAGCTGAACACGTATCGGAGATTCTTAAATCAAATCATTGTACATCCACGCATCTGGATCGAAATATCGGCATACAAATATATTATATATGTATGAGTATATATGTTGTGAGTTCCCACTTCACAATAAAAACGCGCATCAGAGATGCCTTTGATGATACACATAAGCAGAGGTGACTGTTACCATCAGTTCCTTCTTTACACATTCGCCAGCTTTTGATTTATATCTATACCTACACAACTTAATAAAAGTGTCTGTTTGTAATATTAAAATATCGTTCTTTACTAAATACATATGTATGCATACACCGATTTAAACGGGAATTTCAGTGGAAGATAGCTGAAGTAATAAGGAGTAACTTAGGCTACTTTTTATCTTAGAATTTCCGTAGGATTCGGAATTACGCGGCAAAAGATTTGGGAAAAAAATTTCCTCGCGGAAAGAGCCGTAGGCACAGCTAGTATATAAATAAAACTCCTTAGACTTTATTTATGTCCATTGCTGGAAAATGTTCTGACAGGTTTTAAGTATACCGAGCTCTTTCCATTTTTTAGTCCATGAAAACATGACGTGTCGACAAGAAGGCGGTAATCCTGTTTGATTTAAGTGGCTCGTGGCACTCAGTGTCTGAGGCTATGAATACCGTCCAGATTAACCTTTTTTGTACCGAATCCAGCCATTTTATAGAGATAATGCTTTATACCTCGTCTATTGCTCAGAAAGGATCTCATGTGAGCCACTCACGAGAGGTTGATTTAAGGTAAATTTTGTACCTTATAAAAAATATTACGCTTTACTATAATATTCATGGCCTTAAAACCTCTTAATATGAGAAAATTATCAAAGCCAGCACTATTACCACTAAGGGTTGTGATAATTATGCATTTTAATCATCGTATTTTTATATACGTGCCAATTAGTAGCGCTTAAAACTTGGTGACATATATATAAAACATCAGACGATGTTGGATGGTATTTTTTTATATTATTGAGTCACAACTTCGTCTACACTTGCACTTACACATATTGTATCTATTGTGTCTATATATTATATAACTATACAGTTGACCCCATGGGTATTTCAGTATGCTAGGTCACGCGATAAGGGATCACCAAGAATGTCAGACGCTATGTGACGCAGCAGCTATGTGATGTCATAAATAACACATATCACAATAATAATTGTCTCTAATAATTATGTTCTCGAAAGTGTGTGAAGTCTGCCAACCCGCTCTTCCAGCGCAGCGTCGTGGACTTGGCCTCAAACCCTCTCAGCGTGAGAGGAGACCCAAGCCCAGCAATGGGACACAATGGGACATTTATGAGTTTGGATGATGATGATGAACATAATTGTCACTTCAAATTAATAGTACAATACGAAATACAAATTTACGATAACTGTAAAACGAACGTATTCCTAAGAATACGAAGGTATACTTAGGCTAATGTGAGGTCTATAAAGCGTACTTTGACTTAAACTTAAGTTGCAAGCCAAGACAGTTCTCGTATTTAGAAACATTACTTTGACTCAGTCTAAGCTTAAGCTGAGTGTGTTTTAAGTGCACGATTTTGGAGACTTAAGAAAATTTAACGCTAGTAACCGCACAAAAACAACTTTGATCATTTTGTAAACCAAAGCAAAGTCTACGGGCGGTTAATAGATTTCAGTATTAAACATAGCACACCAGTTTTTGTAACCAAAGTTGGCTACAATCCGACAATAATTCAAGAAGCTCAGAAAACGTGCCTTCTAGAATCTGAGTAACAATCTTACGACGTTCAATATTGACTTACGCACAAATGAGAGTACGTGACTGTTTTTACACATGAAGTTTGTCCTCAAGCAGAAAGAAGTCCCTTCAACGACTAAAACAGGGTACAAATAGTGTAACCCATATGTATTACATACTAAAACAGCACGTGGTGCTTGTATTTCACAACAATACTGTATATTTTGTTAAACACACCTAAATTGAATATTACAATGTCACTGCGTATTATGCAACTTTAGGGTTGACTGTATAAAAGAAGTAAGAGATGTAGAGGTTAAAATACTGTATCAAAATTTTCGTTAATCTCAATGCAATTACATTTCTGGTAGATTCTTCTCTCACATTCACTCTCACACTCAGAGCGCTTAAAATCTTAGTCCACAACACTGGTCAAGTGCGGATTAGCCAATTTCACATACGTCCGAAAACATGGATATCTCTCAGGTACGCAAGCTTGCTCAGGATGTTTTCCTTCGCAAGTGATAATATTTTTTTTTTAACTGTAGATAGTTGTGTAAAATTACAGATTCAATTGTAAAATTTTAGTATTTCAACCGCAGTTCGAGAGCAACGTTTCTCAGGCTATCACTGCTAACGATATTATGATTATGGTGATAATGATAATATACAAAACGATATACACAATATATATAATATTAATATGGTTGTGATGATGATGATGATTGTAGTAATATCAAATAGGCATCACTGAAAAGTTGCCAGCTAAGAAAAACCGTTAGACTCACTTATGGGTCTCTCTCTCTCCGATATTGCAATCGAAACACTTTCAAACATGTCACGTTTGATTCTAGTTTAATTTATACTTAGCGCTAATAACCTGGTTTATTGCTCAGAAGGTTGCACCACGGGAGATTGACTAGGACTCAAACATAGAAGCAGCCCTTTAACGTTATAAGTTGTTATAAAATGACGTCCCATCTTACAATACTTTCGCTTGCTTTTTGTATTATATCGCACGCTCGATCTTCACTACAAAACGTTCTTTGTTTTCGCAAGCAGAGATCCCAAAATATTACGCCAAAGAAAATATACTAACCTAAATCTTTTACGTAAATAAATGCAAGCTGTTACAAGGTTTTCAAGAGAGCTAAAACTTTTGAGAGGGTCGATTTATTTTCGCCCCAAAGGTAGAGAAACCACGAAGATCTTACTTCTTAGATCTTTTATTTTTCTTTATGACCACGAAATATTTTGTTTTACTTCAACTTTATGTTGCTGTTTGTGGTTGGAATAAATATTATACTATATAACACTAGCTGGGGAATACATTGGTATTAATATATGGGGGTTGGTGGCAGAAACGTGACAATTTATTTATTTGTTTATGTCACCTCTGAAAAGAGGAAACAAATGGCAAACTTAATGGTTAAGTGTATTTTTGGTGCCAGTTTTTTAAGTGAAAACTTGTTTAGGCGCATTGAGTACTTTTTGAGTACAGAAAAATAGTTGAATTCACGTCATCAGCCATTAAAACTGTAGTGCATTAAACCGTAATTTCTTTTGATTCTTTTAACTTGCGTAGCTATAAATGTTGTGTCATAAAATACTTATCGATATGAAATATCAGACAATAAGTAGTTACAGTTGCTTTGAACGTGGTTGCTATTACGTTTAGTCAGGAACTTCAACAAATGTTTTATAATGCATTAGAACCGAAGTCGTAACAAATTTATTTTAGGCCTTATTGTACATAATATCAGCCTCCAGATCACTATTATTTTGAAAGAAAACACAAAAAATAAAGCAGACAATAAATGTTCAAGAAATGCCTTCGAATATCGTAAAAGAAGGTTCGTTAAAAGTTCAACGCTATTCATTTGCGAAAGGTTCGATTTCTCATAGAATAAAGAAATCAACTGTAGACATTTATACCTACAAATGAAGGAGAAGGTACTGAATTTACAATTCAAAGGAAATCTTAGAAGTTGTCTTAATATCATGTCTAATGAAAGTAAGGCTTCGATCGTTAGATAAGAATTAATAAGATTAAAACAGTAGGATCAGTATTGTGTTCACCGATAGTACACCCCATAATTGTGCCGTTGCGAAGCTTGGATCTTTTGTCTATTAAGAGGGTCCACTACGCTGATCAAGTGTGATTGACAAATTTCACACATCTTTAAGCAAACTACACAGGACTTTATGGTGTACAGGATTCCTCACTATATTTTCCGTCAATTGAAAGAAGTGGTAATTTTGAAATTCGCAAATAAATTTAATACATTCCATCATTCCATCCAATTCCATACTTCCATCCACGTAGAAGACTGACGTTCAAAGGACTAAGATATCTCTGCGTATAATTTTGCTAATATTAAAATGTTGGTGTAACATCAGTGTTCTTACTATGGCTCCTTCACCGTATTTAGAAGATAAGTATTTCATTGTGATAGTTAAATGAAGTGAAGTTAAATGGAACTTCTTGTAAATCAGAAGTTTTTTTTGTTGTCAGTGGAGAATTCTTCATGGAATTATATCGAATTTGAAGAAGCTTTGCATGTAAGTATGCAAGTGCATCTGTGTTATTCCTGCTGTAGGGCCACCCCACGTGCTATAAAGATCCCCTCACTCAAACATTCTTGAAGGGCTAACTTCCCGGGTTCGTAAATATAACCATGAACAACCAAAAACCTCAGTTCTAACACTCGCGATTCTAAGTCGTAAACCATGCCCTAAATGATAAGTACACGAAGATATATAATACAAGACGTTTAAGTTAAACTCTCACTTGTTTATCCAGCTGTCTCCATCCTGTCTAAATGAATTTAGATTGTATAAGTTTTGCTGACAATTTCTCGACGAGAATTTATTTCCTGATTAAGAGCACCCATTTCTGCTGTGACGCAACTTTCTTGTTTTGTTGTAGACTTTTACGAGTTTTAGGACAACAAAATATGCAGTTCAGCTCAAGTTTTTAGGAGTACATACATAACATAACTACCCATAATTGTCCCACTGCCAGGCTCGGGTCTCCTGTCACACAGAGAGGGTTTAAGGCCACGCTGACCAAGCGCGGGTTGGCTTCACACACCTTCGAGAACTTTTTTTTTATGGAGAACTCTCAGGTGTGTAGGTTTCCTCACGATGTTTTCCTTCACCGAAAAGCAAGTGATAATTGATTTCTAATATGCACATAACTTAGACAATTATTGGTGCACGGCGGGATCGAACAACGACCTCCCGTTCGGGAGACTAACGTCCAAATCACTGGGCTATCACTGCTCAGTACTTCGATTTTAGAAGTAACAATGTTTTTTTTTTGTCACCGATTTCAAATACATCTGAACTGTTAAATACAGTCGTGAGATTTATTAATCATGATTGTCTAAGAAATTCGAGAAAATTCGCTGTCTTAGATCATTTATCTTCTTGTCTATAGAAGTTTCTGATACCAGTACGACAGGGTTTTAGAAGTGTCCTATCGTACAAACTTGAGAAAATATTTTTCATTAGACTTTTTTACTTTCGGATTTAGATGGATGATTTTATGTATTACTAAAGTTATGCAGTATTATAAACTTAGAGATTTGATAAGATTAACAATGACTAAGTAACGTTACGTCATTGACCACGGAGTTTGCCTCTCTTGATGTTGAAGTAAACCCGAATCCAAAAATACGACATTTATGAGTGATTACAATGATGTCGAAGAAACGCTAACAGTTATTTATGATCAAGACTAATCTGCACAAGACTGTGTTGTATTACAATGAATTGAAATTAAATTTAATAAAAGTTAGTTATTACAAACACTTAGAAAATCAACCTATGCCATCGTTCAAACAACCTGCTTTGTGTAGGCCACGGAATGGCCTTTTTGTAAAATTACTGTACAAATTATGTACCAGTTAGTTTAAAGTTTGTTTTGCCAACCGCAATTACACAAACCCAAACAAAGGACTTAGTTTTAATAAGATACAATACACTACACATAGATACTGACTACAACATAATAATAAAATAATAATGTACCTCATCTTAATAACAACCATTAAAAGAGGCGTATAATTTATACTTCTTTCAAAGTTATCGCCATTGAATTACGTTCCACGAGGAATCAAGTAGGTATTCAAAATGCAACCCAAGTTCTTCCTGTCCATAGTTTGCAAGCTATTGATTGGATAGATGGATACGTAATGAGCTTTATTGACTTTTCAGAAACACGAATTCAACATAAACATAAGTAGGTGTGTCGGTTGACGCGTCACGTAAGCAAACACAAGCGGCGATAACGAGCGTCGAGTCCTCCGGGAACGAGACCACTTTGCCCGCAATCTGTTGTTCCGCAGATTACACAACAGATTTTGAATCATAACAACATAATTTGTTAAACGTGTTTTGATTCTGTATTGTTTTGTACGAAATTATTTACACAAAACAAAATTATTTACACAAGAACAGGATGGGGGTTTATCAAACTGTAATTATTTGAACTGACTGAGAATGACTGTATTATCGATGTCTATGGTTAAAGGTTGGTTGACCATTTCATCCGTGTGCGAAATATGCTTAAAATATAGGAAAGATTTATTTTCAAATATCTATATTTAGATTGAAAGCTTAGTTTTAATGTTGGTATTATCAACCACAACCCATAATTGTCCCACTGCTGGGCTCGGGTCTCCTCCCACACTGAGAGGGTTTAAGGCCATTGTCCACCACGCTGGCCAAGTGCGGGTTAGCAGACTTCACACACCTTCGGGAACATTATAGAGAACTCTCAAGTGTGCAGGTTTCTTCACGATATTTTCCTTCACCGAAAAGCAAGTGATAATTAATAAATTTATAACTACTTTTTACTAAATGCATATGTATATGCCAAAATAGCATTTTTTACCATTTTTATATGTCTGTCTGTTTCTTCCGGCTTATCTTAGGAATGGCTGAACCGATTTAGACGGGACCTTTACTGGAAGATAGCTCATGTAATACACAGTAACTTAACGTAACTTTTTGTCTTAGAAATCCGTTTACATTTACGCGGGAAAATCTTTGCGACGCATTGATTTCCACGCAGACAAGGCCGCGAGCACAGCTAGTATGTCATATAATCCCACACACCAAACGCTGCATAGTAATATGGACTCGTACAAATAAATAGAGATATCGGGAGGTAAACCGACGATATATACAGCGGTGTCAACAG
>DWPQ01000781.1:0-14515 GCA_018251795.1 Perichares adela | reverse complement strand
TGTGGTATAACAAGAGATACAAATTTGGAATAAAAGTGCACACATTTAGCTATTTGTTAGCATGCAAATATTTAAAAATATGTATAAGTTAAATGTCTCTATTACACCCATAAAAATTTAAAATTAAAAAAATAAAATAATAATAATTAGATTGAAGCTTAGGTTGAATCAATCTATACTAATATTATAAAAAGAAAAGACTTGTTTGTTTCTTGTACGGAATAGACTCCGAAAGTATTGGACCGATTTTTGTGAAATTTGGCATAGAGGTAGTATAAAGCCTGAGAAAGAACACAGGCTCTTTTAAAAGGCAAAAACAACGTTTGCGTTTTGATCAGCTAGTTGTTTATAAATAATACGCAGAACGAAAGTTGTCCAAACCAACGCAAAGTCGAAACGCGGCTTATCGATTTCACCCTCAGATGTATTGCAACACTTATTCCGTACCCTTTAAGGACCTTTCAAGACTCGATAACCTTGACTTCAATAAACGTACAATTGATAGTATTATCGAAGCAACCTGAATTAATATTCAACAATATAATAACGTAAGTCTCACCAAGACCATGATCCATGTAACTGGGTCGAGGTGTCAGAATAAAAATATTAACAGTGAGTACCCGTGTCTGTTATTTAACTATACTAAATAAATTTCACTAATAAATAAAATTGGAGTGTCTGTTTGTAATATTAAAATAACCACTTTTTACTAAACGCATAATTATGTATGTATACACGGTACATATACCAAAATAACATATTTTATGGCTGGACCGATTTTGACGGAACTTTCATTGGAAGATAGCTGATGAAATAAGGAGTAACTCATGCTACTTATATTATACATATTATGTACCGTGTATACATACAAATGCATTTAGTAAAAAACGGTTATTTTAATATTACAAACCGACACTCCAATTTTATTTAGTTGTATAGATTGGTTCCGAACATAATGTTAACAAGGCTGGTAGTCGAACCTTGACCCTGTTTGGTATGATGCTGTAGGCTGAATAACATCTATAAAGGGAAAGTGTCTCCGCTGACCGAGACACTTCTACAAAACAAGTGTACATACAAAATAATATATTTATTTAAGCATGATACGGGTACACACGAGACATATTTGTACTAGCTGTTGCTCGCGGTTTTGTCCGAGTAGAACGCAATGCCTCGCAAAGTTTTTCCCGCTTTAATCTGAATCCCGCGGGATTTCTAAGATTAAAAGTAGTCTGAGTTACTCTATATTACATCAGCTATTTTCCCGTCAAAATCCAGCCAGACAGACAGACATTTTTTTAAAATTGTGGTTTTGGTATAATGTGTACTGTGTATATTCAAAAAAAATTCAATAATTTATTCATGTTGGTATCACTCATACACTTATGCACATCAATTTTTCGCTTCTACTACCGTTTCGGAAAGGTGCTTTATCATGGATGAGAAGAAATCACATCACATATTTTTATTAAACATACATACATATATGCATTTAGTAAAACGCGGTTATTTTAATATTACAAATTGACACTCCGATTTTATTTTATTGTACAAATGTATAGACGAGGACCAGCGTTAGAGACATAACTATCCCACTGCTGGGCTTGTGTCCCCTCTACTATGAAGTAATAAGACCATAGACCTCTACGCTGGCCAAAAAGCTGGCAGATTTCGCACAAGTTCGTGAAAATTATAGAGAATTCTCTGTTGAATGAGGATACTTGCATCCAATTAAATGAATCGTGTTTACGGATAAATTACCATATTAGTTTGAATGATATTGTTGAGTGAGTTCTGAGTTTGAGTAAACTGATGTTTGGACGTGATAAACATCATACTAAGATGTATATATCGTGATTATAGATCTAAGTTTTAAACTATAGTCTGTTATCAACCGAACAACTATATTTTTTTCATCAAGACGTAATACTGATCTCTCAATTTATACGAGTATTTTTCTTATAAAGTTTTAAAATAGTTTCGGACTTCAAAGGGCAAATAAGTTAACTGGTGTACAGACAATAGAGGAGCATCTTGAAAAAATGGCGACGGCAATGTTGTCAAAATAACTGGCTAAGTGCGTGTCATACCCGCGCACCGAGAGTTCCGTACAAACATGTAGGTATATAAGTATTGATTTTATTACACCTTAAAGATATTAAAATACCTGAGTATTTGATATGAATTTCAATTGAATACCTCCACGCGTTCCTGAGACAAAGGCTCTTGACAGACGAACTACAAAGTGATCCAATAAGAGTTCCGTTTTTTGCTTTCGAGGTACGGAACCCTAAAATATGAATTATTAAATTTTATAATTTTATATTAGTTGTGACCTCTAAAAGAAAACAAAGAGCAAACATGGCTTAATGACATCCACCATTCAACACTGGATGGATGTGAAAAGGTTGATAGTAATCTTTTAATTGGGATTCAATAAACACAACACATTCTCATGTCAACAGCCGATTAACAGGCACATTCAACTTTTATCACTGCTCAACGGCACCGCAACTTAACGTAAACACATTTCACAGTGAATTCCTGAAGGAAACTAACAAATAGAGCCTCCTGAGCGATGATGGCGAGTCACCATAAGGTGCCTTGTCTGGTGAAAATATTAAATGAAAGGGCGTCGCACTCAGAGGACTCCGGTTGCATTTCTTTGAAGATCCCAGATCCAGTAAGCGCTGACGAAGTCCATGAAGGTGGGTTTTAGTGCGGTCAAATGCCACATAACCATGTCTCCCATGGCAGGGAGCACCTTTGAAAGTTTATCTGGAGTTAAAAATAAAGACAGGCAAGTAACCCTACTACGATGCCCAAGTACCGTCGGATACCGGAATGTGTCCAAATTGGACACTACAAAGTCTAACGACACGTCTACCTCTACAAAGGGTGATCAATAAACCGCACATAGTCTTTTATTAGACTTATCTTGTTTTGCAGTATGAACAACCATTTTTGTGCGGTTATTAGTGTTGCAAAATTGTGCACTCAAAATACACTCAGCTTCAGCTTAGGCTGAGTCGAAGTAATGTTTATACACATAAAAACTAACTCAGCTGAAAACTGTTAGTTTAAATACATTTTAGTGTGAGAATAATCTTAATTACGCTTTATAAATATCCACATTGACCTCAAGGATGTATAGTGCTAATTGACCCAAAAAAATATCAGGACGAAATCACTATTTAGCGATTAGATCGCCTTTAGTACACAAACAAGAATAGGTAATTTAATATGTACGTTTTTCTTGTACAATACATTATGACGCTTTATAAAATGTAATAAAATAAACAAATAAAATAATTATTGTCATGGTTTTCTGAATTTGTTTTTAAATATAATTTTTCATATTGTCTGTGTATTTTTACGTAACAAAAATTGTAGTGATGTTTATATCTTTCTTTCATTGTGTATGAAATACTTTATATTTTGACACTTATTACATGTTTTCACTACATAATCATAATTAGTATGTAAATGTTCTATAAATATTTTACAAGGACCCAATGTGTCTAATATGATGTAATTCAAGTAGAATGTATAAAGAACACAATATTTTAATGTGTACAATGATTTGTTTACGATCTGTGTCAATGTTATTGAAACTGACTGCGCACGTGGACATCAAAGTAAATATATGTCTAAGGCGGTATGGCTAAGAAAGGACTTGACTTATGATTGACACGCGTCGTCAACCATAGATGACACAACAAGGGCAAGAGAATATCTACAGCATAAAAACCCCACAGGGGCTGCCCTTAACCCGCTCGTTACCCCTGATTTTCAAAGAGGATTTACCACTTCTTCGCTATCTTAGCTTCGAAGCTCGCCTCTCTATCCGCGTGAAGCTGTAAAGGATGCTAGGGCCAACAGCAGAATGTCAACAGATGTCAGAAACAAACAATAAACAGAACATACTACAACTATGATTTTGAACTGGAATCATCGTGAAATGTATACATTAGTATGATGCAGGTAAATAGTTTAGCCGTGACCACGATCCATGCAACTGGCACGAAATATCGCCATACAAATATATTATAGTAGGTACCGACCCCAATCATAGAATAGTAACCTTCTGGTATGATTCGAAAAAAAATATCTTTACGTTTACTATTAGTCCACGCACCAAATCATGTTATTCGTTTATATCAGGCGTTGCTATTCGTTTACAGAACTTTGATTCCAGTGTAATTGAAAACACAATTAGACCGGATTATTGGCGCTGTTATAATTATGAAATTCATCCATCCATCCATCCATCAGCCTTTGGACGTCCACTGTCGGGTATAGGCCTCCCCTAACTGGCGCCACTCCGACCGGTAAAATTAAATTAATTAATGAAATTACCTAAACAAAATGGTTGATATAGCTGTGCATGTTTTCTGTAACTGTGAGTACGAAAATATACTTCCTGGCAGTTTCTTGCCGCTTCTTTTAGGACCTACTCATTGTACGATTTCCTGAAGCCATGGCGTAAATTGACTTTCGTAAAGTGTTTGGAAAAACCAACTTCGAATCATTTCATTTCGTTGTTGTTGCGTTTTAAGACTGATAGACAAGGAATCCAAAAAAGGTAATGGTCTCTATATCGATAACAGAAGCCACAAATTCGACCCCGTTACCGTATAGGTCACGGGTCAGATCCACGGTAACAAGAAGCCTGCAGCGGCCGGTGTATGTGTGTGTGTGTGAAGGCCAGGGCCGACTGACTGACTCACCACACCTTGATCTGGTAACTGTGTATCTCTAAAACATTACGAGGTACGAACGTTTCTCGTCATTACTGATGTGCTAATGTTTATTTTGGTATACAATATCTACCGTACAACTAGGATAAGTTTGTACAATCACAGTTTTGTCTAATTTTGGTTTATAAAATCGTGTTCAAATAATGAAACAATTTGATAAAAATGCGGAGACCGTAAGGAATCTGAATCTAAGTCCCCCGATCGAAATTGGCTAAATAAATTAAAAGAATCTAAATTCTGTGCTATCTATCTCTTGACTAACATTGAATACATCTCGCTTTGAACGTTCACAGCGAGATGATTATGTATAATTATGTAATTATACAAGGTTATTATAGTATAATAACGCTCAATTATAAAGAGACATAAATGTTTTTTTGTAAATTTATAAAACATACAATAACAAACTACAAAGGCAACTTTAAAAATTATTCAGCTATCTTAAGTTGCAAACATGGGCCATATTATATTTTTAAACAATTTGAGATTCCCATGACCTAGTTTTGATGAATATGCCATTAGGTACCTACCTATACTTATACCTAATGACATATTCATCAAAAAAAATCCTTTGTTTGCTATGCACCTTGCCAAATTTTAATCACACATAAAACATCCATGAGGCTATATATTTAAAAATTGTACTAAAAAACAATTACCACATTATACTCGAATTATTCAATCTTAAGAATCTTAACGCTATTAAATATAACCGCAAAAGGGAAATTCCGGTTGAAGCACACACGAGTTCACTAAGCTTAGATAACATTCCAGCTATGCTTAGCTCTTGTGCTAAACTCCTTTCCAATCAACACTCATGACTCACACGCTTACCCAACAGATAATTCAGATCACTTTTACCGTTTATTCTCGTAGGCATTGTCATCATAACACAAAAGTACTAACGATAGAATATTATTATCTCTTCGAGTTTTTGCTCATAGGGTTGCCACCTTGGCGAGGTTAAAATGACTTTAAATAAATTCAATGAGAATGATTAGGCTGTTCAACAGTGTATTAATGTCGCTTCCTACATAATATGAAAGGCGTTTTCGACTAACTTTCGGCAATCATTCTTAACCGTGAGATCCCACAACGTAATCATTTTAACCACGCCACTTTTACTGCACGTATTTTCCGTAGATGCGACGCCACGAGTTGAAGTTACGCAATTCAACTCATTAATTTCCGTGCATCGTGTTCCACAACGTGTTGGTATAGTAATAAAAATAGCGAACGTTGCAGTTCTATCAGCGCTTTAGTATAGGTTTGTTAGGATTTTAGTGCTCATGGGACGAGCACATAGGGCGTTATCAGGAGAACCATCAGTCCATTCGCCAAATACTGGAAAAAAGGAGCCTTCTCATAACTGAACCGACTCTGATGTGATTTTAGTTGGTAAAAATCCCACATAACCCGAAAACTTTTCATATATGACGCTTTTGCTCAGTGAAATAACATGTTTTCAAAACAGTTGGTATAAAAAAATATATAAGCTTAAGCGTATCAGGGGCAGTAAGCACTTTAAGGATAGCCCAGAAAAACACAGTTTTAATATACTTTTTATTAAGCACTTGTACCAACACCTTTACCCAAAAACACAGCTAAATATGGATATAATACTGAGTGCCAACTAGCCGCAAGCCTCTTCGTATATACCCTCGTATTGTACATACGACTACCCTCGCTCAATTGGTAAGTGTAGCTATCGCCAGAAATAATTTTCCTTAGAGTACTCGTACCCATACATATCAATAATTCATTTAAGTTTAAAAACATTTTGCCTTAACTAACGCTAACTCCAAACCAACGCAGGTAGCGTTAGCTTAGAAATTTTCACAGTTGCATATTTATCAAAACTATTTTCCTTTTATATCGCCTCATTGATATTGTCTTCATTATTTATCTCATTAACCAAAAAATTGTGTTAACAAACTACTTCAGCATCGAGCTTATTAAAGCTTTACTTCGCTACTAAAAGGTAAAAGGTAACATATATTAATCCATTATTTTTTCAGGGACAACCCTAAGCGATCGAGATGAGTGGCCTTGACGTAACATTGCCTGTTACTACTTTCACTTGCACAAGATGTAAGATTGTAAACGTTTAGGTATACATTGTCTGTTCCGTTCGTGACGCGGTCGGGTAGATTAGAGCCTAGCGCCTACACTACAGCGGCTGTAGTTATCCTTTCTAAATGCTTTCGTGAGATTAGTACGTTAACACTTCCACGTTTCGCTGCTCACCTCACTACCTTATATCTTTTGTTGTTATATTGTACTAGCTGACCCCGCAAACGTTTTTTTGCCATATAAAATATTTGTAGTGAATATTTAGGGGTAAGTGATAGAAGGGTGATAAATTAAAGGGTAGTATGAATTTTTAATACCACATCATAAAAAAATAAAAACAAAAAGTTTTGTCTAAATAATGTATGTCTGGTGTGAACCACCCTTACGACTTAGGGGTATAAAAATAAACCTTTTCATGAATCATTCTATCTATTGCTAAAAACAGCATTAAAATCGGTGGGATAGTTTAAAAGATCTGAGTTCATAGACACCGAAAGTGAGTTCATTTTCTACTATGTAAAGATAAACACTGTTTAGTTTTTTTTTTATTTAAGGCTTCGAGGGCTGGAGAACAACGAGAATAACGAATTAATGGTACGTTAGTTACAAACAAACAACACCAAAGGTTTCGGCAATGAAACGCCAGCTCCAAATGAGGTCTTTTTAATAACTCGGGGAATACTGCGAGACTTCAATTAATGTTGACACAGCCCCGATACATCTAATTTGTCGATATGTCTAACAACGATCTCACACCTATTGACGCATATTAACAGCATGTAAACAGCATCATCGTGTTAATTAACAATATTTTGTTTATTGCAACGCTTTTTACAATTGAAGACATGAGTGGACGAAGGTGATATGTCGCAAAATTTATTTTCGAAAAACCGAGTTCAATGTTACGCTTTATAAAATGTTTATATTTTAGGATATTCCAAAACGCCTTAAGTGTTTGTAGGGTGAATCACGTCGGGGTTACCACTGTAGCGAAGGGAGATCTCCCGCCAGGCTGGATGGTACGGCTGGGGAGCGGCTGCAGCTCCAATAATTGTTCTGTATTTGGAAGTCGTTATTACAGACGATCAAGAAAACATCGTCACCGTGATAAAGGCGCTGGCGCGGCATTATTTGATTCGTATAGTTTAAAAATTTAACTTATTAATTAATTTAACAAATTAATTTAAATTGACGTTTAAAATTGATTGTACGCACATAACACCATGCATTGAATAGGGAAAATCCAAAAACGCTACATCCATTCATATCTTCAATTATAAAAAGCTTTTATGACTTTTCCTTATGCTATACTTCAAGACGACGGCAACCAAAACAACAATAAAATTATGAATAAATTAGAGGTATCGTATCGTATATATCCCGTCCATCATATTATCCATCCTGGGATCGTTTGCTCAGGATACTATCTCACCACCAGCTGGATGATGAAAGAAACGAAAAGTACTTTGTACTTATAATCGCATTGTTTATGTGTACTTTTTTATATTAACACCGGGTACTCACTATACCTATATTTTTATTCTGCGCGACGTCCGGACGGGACACATTGATGCGTTAAAATAACGATCTCGAACATAGTTTACTACTTCGCCAAACCAGTATTTTATGTAAATAATACTGAGACAAAAACTTGGACTATTCAAAAAACAGAGATGTTTATTCAACTTTGATATCCTAACAAAATTACTTAGAAAATTAATTTATATTTCGAGCGCGTATCAACAGTAACATGTTATTCTGTAAACGAGATCAGTTTCTAACTAAGACATTCCTGTTTTATCAAGAATGTTTAAGGAAAATAAATAATAAACAGAACGCTTCACAGCTCATGTTTTTGCAACTGGTTCTAAAATAAATATTTTACAGGAAAATTACGAACCCAACACACACACACACACACACACAGTTTATGGTATCCTACGGACACTGACAAACTGACTAAATCACGTTTTATTACTTCAAACGTCACGACTGTCACTTTATATGAACATTAAAACATGAAATACGTGATGACTCCGAATCTACATATACTAATACTATAAAGAGGAAAGAGTATATGTGTTTGAGGCGTGATACTGACTTAGATTCTATCACGCCTCAGGTTGTTGGTTTGTATTGAATAGGTTCCGAAACTAGTGGACCGATTTGAAAAATTATTTTACCATTAGAAGCCGACACTATCCCTGATAAACATAGGCAACTTCTTACCGCGCAAAAATGCTTACCTTACAATTCGCATTTACTACTTTGCGACACACTGATTTACACTCGGGCAGAGCCACTGACAATATCTTTATCTATCTTTTAAATTATAAGAGTTTTTGCGCAACGTTTATAAATGCGCAAGGTTTCCTGGCGAAATTTGTTCTCACCGCAACATTAATCATTACTAAAGTCATTAATTTTGCATAACTTAAAATTCCATTTGAACTCTTGGTTTGAAATAACTAAATGTTTTGGCTGCCTGCAACTGGTATTCCATTATAAATTGATGACACGTGAATGTCAGAAGTTCTTACTGAAGGTCTACGGCAAGGTTGTATGATTGTTATCCAAAAATGTTAGCCGTTATTGAATGCTACTACTACTACTACTATTATCATAGGTACTATTACAACTACTAGGTCAGGAAGGAAGTCGGTACTACAAGAACACAATCTGTGGGGGCGATTCTGGTTCAACGCTGTTTAAATATTTTTATGTACAGTCGGCAAATGAGCTCACGGGCTTCATGATAAGCGGTCAGCGCAACCCGTGAAAGTCCGCGTAATGCTATCACGGATCACAGATGCGCTAACAAGGATTAAAGCAAAAGCTCCGCTTAGTTCATAAAACCCTACAGGATACTAACTCCTCTACTTTTCTTATTTCCTCGCCTCTCCGTCCTCGTGAAGCTGTAAATGCCGCTGTGTCCTAATATGTCCGTCAAGAAAGAAGTTCACGGTGCTTGGTGAACATTAAAAACAACTGCTTAAAAAAAAAATTTAAAACAATTGGTAACGTATTGGTGATATTTGTAAACCTTAATTTTCCGTAATAAAGCACGGGTGGAGTTTGGAATAACATATTAAATCTTAGTTCTAGCGATCCACTATATATCTCTCTGACGTAAGACTTTGGATAATGATTTCTTCCTACAAGTATTATTATGACGTATATAGATAGATACTCTGTAGTGGTATTATAATTAGTAATAATATCTATACTGATATTGTAAAGCTAATGAATTTGTTTGTTTGGTTGGCGCTAGTCTCAGAAACTACTGGTTCGAATTGAAAAAATATTCGTGTAGTGTAAGTCCATTTATCGAGGAAGGCTATACGCTATATATAACATCACGTTATGACTAATAAGAATGGATCAGCCATGAGAAATGTTGCAAAAACGGGAAAATAATATTATTATTATGGACGACCTTGGCGGGGTCAACTAGTATATTATAGGGTACATATCTAATGTAAATTCAAATTCATTTATTCGAAGTAGCTTTTTACAAACACTTTTCGAAAGTCAATTTACGCCATCGCTTCACAAAGTCTCTACGATGAGAAGGCCCTAGAAGAAGAAGCGGCAAGAAACTGCTAGGGAGTATATTTTCCCACTTAATGTATCTCATGTATTAAAACATAATTATAAACATCAAAATTCCAACCTATATTTGTCCGACTGTTGAACTCTGATCTCGTCTCACATTGACAAGGTTTATGGTCCACCGCCCTGCCCAAGCGTGGATTAGCAAACTTCACACACGCTCGATAATACTATCTGGTGCCAGACATGCAAATATCCCCACCACGTTTTCCTTTCCGAACCAAGTGATAATTAATGGCCAAATGTAAATGTAAAAAGTAACAATTAGCATTAAATGGTTCCAACGGATTGTTAGTAAATCAGTGTAAATGTGAACGCCCTGTTGATTAGCAACAATCATCGAACTATGATTTAAACATAAAAACAATAGCAGGTCAACGAACTTGATAAAATTGGCGTCCCTATAAGGTGCAGACTTTCAATATTATTTCTTATTTAATAACTAGCTGTGCTCGCGGCTTTGCCCACATGTACATCAGTACGCGAAATTTTTCCCTCGTGAATCCGAATCCCGCGGGATTTAGATAATAAGTAGCCTAAGTTACTCCTTATTAAATCGGCTATATTCCAGTGAAGGTCCCGTCAAAATAGGTCCAACCGTTCCAGAGATTTCCCGGAACAAACAGACAGACAGACAAACATTTAAAAAACGGTTGTTTTGGTATATATATGTACCGTGTATACATACATACATATTGCATTTGTGACCCCAAAATATTTAGTAGTGAAGTTTCTTGAATCGACTTACTGTACGGTAGAACAGGCAGTTATAAAGGTAGTGTAGTGTTGATTTTAGTGCAAAGTGTACTCATATTTAGGGCACTTTTTAATAAAAGAAACACTAAAACTCAGTAATACAATACTACCCTAATATCGCGGTTTGCATGGACACAACATGTGAGTAAGTCGTCAACAATTTAAATACATAATACAATTACGGATGAAAGTTAAGTCACAACGGTAACCGTTTATAATTCCTTTTTAGGTTTGGCTTTTTATTGTAATACGTCTAGAAACAACAGTAAAATGTTTTTAACATGTTTTGATTTCAATAAGCCGCGTCCTTGTTCTGATACATCGATGAAGGTTATAATACTATAGGCGGTTAGGGATGACGGTGATCATGTAATGACAATGTGATGGCCAGTCTCCTTGTCACTTATCGACATTCGATAACCACCGGAATCATTTACGTAACGAGCACTACGTAAATGAAAGCGATCTTACATTTTGCTACTAACAGTAGAAGAACCAAAATATGACGTGCATAAATGTGTTTTAAATACTATTATTTATAATATTAGTATTTAAAACACATTTATGCACGTCATATTTATTCCTCTTTAGAGGAAAGATTTGTTTGTTTATTTATTTGTACTGAAGGCATTGTATAAGGCTCCGAAACAACTGGACCGATTTTAATGAAATCTGGCATAGAGATAGTATAGAGCCTGAGAAAGAACATAGGCTATATTATACGACAAGAATGACGTTTGAGAGATCAGCTAGTAAATAATGTTTTACTGGTCCTTCGAGTCGATTCAATTTCTAATAGCGGTTAACTGCTTTTAAGGGTTCATTAATTTGTTTCTTTAATTTATTTACACGAAAATGTTCCATACATTTAACTGTTAAACTTTCGTTAAAATTTTATAATGTTATAGTGTTTAATGTAGCAATATTATTTTGGAGAAACTCTGCAGAGTTTGCAGTCTGCGCTCAATTTATATCCGTAACGTTTCTCCATACGAGTGTAGACGTTACGGAAGTACTATTGTTTCAACTTTTAATGAGATTACGGGAAAGTTAATATTGCTCCACAACATTGCTTTAAACGAAATGTTATTTAAACAAGTAAAATAAAGACAGAATGTAATACAAACGTAAAAAAGTATTAGGAACACTAAGCAATATAATATTTTTGCAACATAAATTGCGGAAGGTCTGACCGGAAGATATTTCCTGGATTCTATGACGTCTGTCTATCTGTGACGTGATCACGGGCAAAACACAAACAATTGTGATGAAATTTCATAATAATGGAGATACTCTAGGTCTTACGATGAAAACAGGCTAAATTTTTTTCCCATTTTATTTTTATTTTTGCAAGAGGTATAAAAAAATTTTTTCTATAAAAACAGTGTCCTTATCTAGTCGCTGCTTTAATAAATCTAATAAGTCTTATAATAAGTCTTATAAATAATAAATGAATGTTTTATAAATGAATATTTAATAAGTCTAATAAATGAATTTGATACAATTGAGACATGAGTGTATGAAGGTGATAATTCGCAAAATTTAATTTCGAGAAAATCGTGTTCAAAGTTGGGCATAAATGTTTTAGGATATTTCAAA
The DNA here is from genome assembly GCA_018251795.1 of Perichares adela. Lineage (NCBI taxonomy): Eukaryota > Metazoa > Arthropoda > Insecta > Lepidoptera > Hesperiidae > Perichares > Perichares adela. The sequence continues at coordinate 1,715 of DWPQ01000781.1, read as the reverse complement.
ACGCCTTAAGTGTTTTAAAATTAAACTTCTTAATTCGTTTAATTTAATAAATTAATTTAACGTAACGTTTAAAATTGTTTGTATGCACATAACACATTAATTCATGCATAGAATAGCGAAAATCCAAAAATGCGACATATCACTTTTATCCTCTGTCTTAAATTATGGAAATATGTATAAATCCGATACCTTTTAGTCTCGACCGCCGACCGCCAACCGCAGGCCTTTTAGTTTAAAGCATTTTACTGACGTAATTTATTTTATGTGTTCTTACAGATGTATTTAATACAAAGTTAACTTAAGTACTTGTGGTTAGAAAATAATAATAGAGCCGGAAAATGAAATTTCTGTAAGTATAATGTGCAATGTTAATGATTGATATAGTAAAGTAGTTTTAGGGAATTATTATAACCTTATTCAATCACTATTCCACTGCTAAGCTCCAGTTGTTTTCGAATTTAAATCTTTATTGACACAGAACATAAATAGGTTGTTTGTATCCAGCATATTGCTCCCAAAACACAGATAAATGGTTCGAATTGGAATACAGAAATAGACTTACGTTTAGATAATATTGGAACCACTTAATTACTTGAAGAGATTTATGAGCTCACAGCTATGTTTTAATCAGATTGTACTGTGGAAAGGCAGGAATTAAGATCGGGGAGAAGATTTTCGGTAATATTTTCCTTGTACCGTCCGCGAACACGCATTGAGAGGATAACGTTATGTAATATTAAAATTGCCACGAAACAGATGCGGCACGTTTTTGGTCGAACAACTCTCGGGCTAGTACTCTGAAACGCGAAACGTGTTGCGTATAAATGTTCGTAGCAAATACTTACCAAGTTTCATTTGTTTTCATAAAGCGAAATGTGAAAGTAATATTTATGATCCTGTGTTACCTTCATTCATATCTATAGTACACGTGGGTATAATACAGATTAGCGGTTCTGTTAGTAAACCTACGGTGTTAACTTCGGTTATTGTTTTATTCTAAAACGATTTTTAATAATAATAGTCACACTGATGGCTTCGGTCTCCTCATAATGAGATAGTTTAATATGTCTGGTCAAAAGGGAATTGTCAGACTTCACACATCCTTATTGTCCCACTGCTGGGCTATGGTCTTCTCTCACTCGGGGTTTAAGGCCACAATCCACCACGTTGGCCAAGGGCGGGTTGGCAGACTTCACACACCTTCAAGAACATTGTGGAGAACTTTCAGCCCTGCAGGTTTTCAATGCGCGCAAATGTATTAGATATTAAACTCCAATTCTCAACTAAAATGGTAGATACATCTAAAATTGCTAAAATCGCTAGCGCAGTAACAGTCGTTCCTCGTTATTTCAGTCACAGATATTTTAAACAGTTGCCAATATCATGTCATTGCATATTCGTGTCGCATTATACTTTTAGAGTAGTTTCATTGAACTCACCTGAAATGTATTTTATTCGCAACACTTCTTTGTAACGGTTTATTCAAACAGAGCTTTTACTAATAGTTTATAAAAAAGCTTTATCTATTTAAATAAAATTCTCGTGTCACAGTGTCAGTTGCCATACTCCTCTGAAACGGCTTGCCCGATTTTTACGAATTCTTTTGGTAGGTCTGTAAAAGAGAGTGGTGCATTCTAAACATTATTTTTTTATTATTGCGTATTAAAAATACATACAGCCCTTAATTTTTACCCTTCTGTCACCCACCCCCAAAT
>DWPQ01000780.1:0-14522 GCA_018251795.1 Perichares adela | reverse complement strand
GCTTTATTGTACTCCTACAGTACAAAAAAGAAAAACTCTATTGTATGTTTTGTGTTGTATTGTATTGATTATTGTAAATTTAGTTATGAAAACTGAAAACGTACATCTGCTGTTTATCTTTTTGAAGATATGCTAATGTTTTTGAAGTGTTTGATTGCAAACAATATTATTCGAAATGGTGATTCAGAAGAATTGGAATAACATCGAAGCTTCGCAAAAAGTTTCCTCAGGGGAAACCACCCCGAGTACTACATGGGCCTTCCAAGCACCTGTTAAAACGTTGCAGATAACTCGTTCAAACGTAATCAGTACTATGCAAGCGGTAATAATTTATATAATAAGTTTCTAATTGCGTGTTTCTTTAAATTTTGAGTTGTAACACAAACCGTGATCATTGTTGTAGAAGCAGCCTATAACTCGTCAAATTGCAATAAACACATTGGCGGCGATGCACAGGAGGTTTAGTCTGCCGGGTCCTGTACAGCCACATTCACGTCCAATTGCAGAGTTTCGAGCGAGCGCTAACAAATCTCTGGACATGCTGCGACAGACCATTCAATCGTCTGTAACAAGAGAAATCGATCAAGTTATTAAAAAGTACTTGGAGGTAAGTAGCAGTTCCAGAACTATTTATTGTTTCCAAAGTTAAATCACTTCCTCCATCCTCAACTGGTGAGCTTCGTTCTTTCTTTCCTTCATACTTTTTGTGATCAGAAATTAGTCAACAGGTGTCTCAGTTCATGTGGCAAATAAAATTAATAAGGGTGAACAAACTGTCTTCAGTCAATTTATTACCCATAAGTCAATTATTATTTAAGATGGACAAGTATAAAAAGCATTACAACTGCAATATATATGTGTTTTGTTGTCTAGATTTTTTTTTATAAATTACTTTTGTTTTTTTCAGAAATTCTTTGTTCCTGCTGTAAACAATATAAGGCTCAATCTTGGAGATGAATCAGTTAGTGAAGACCAGGTAAATTGCAATACCTACATATAAGTTAAATTCCTTTCTATTAACTAATCTATACTACAAGAGTGGGTTTCATAATATTGAAGTACTTACTAGTATCTTAATATATGATACATTATAACATAAGCAATTTATTTATATGTTATAAGGGGCCTCCTCTTAATATTAATTAATAAGTTTATGTTTTGTCCCTCACCAAAGTAGTAAATAATTAATATGTAATACATACATAACTTTGAAAATTTTTGTGGTGTGTGCAGAATTGTTCACACACCCTTACATTCAACAGACCAACATTTAACAGCAGTGGCTCAATTCATAAATGACATATTATTAAATAAGATTTATATCGCATGATGACAGCATAAAAATCATTTCACATGTAGAATTTACAAATAGGTAAAATTATTTGTCTTTAATTTACCAAAAAACTGATTTTGAGTTGTTACTTATGTTTCACAAAGCAATATATGTACAAATAATCATACGTATCAAATATATATTATGACCACTTATTATAATTTGGACTATATTTATTTTGTAGGTTCGAGCAGTTTGTCGAGCCATGTTGGATGCTACACGTCTACTATATACAACTCCAGCAAAACCAGCTCAACCATTTGATGGTAGTGATGGTGACACAAGTAATTTTGATGTCAAATGTGTAAAGCAAGCCACAATAACCTCAGTATGTATATATGTTTCTAGTTGAATTTGCCTTGTTGTAGTAACAATGAAATTACCGATGTAGGTAATTGAAATATTGTATGGCAGATTAACTATCTAATTAGCTGCCTAGCTGTGTGTTATATCTCCATTATGTTTATACATAAGAGGTACAATCAACAATTCCTTAGACCAGTTGGTGGCAACCTTGCCTGCCATACAAGTGGACTCGGGCCCGATTCCCGGTTAGGTTACATGAATCAGATAAATGTTTGTTTGTGGGTTATGGGTGTTCCTGATATTTTATTTGTATATATCCATGCCTTATATTTATTCATTTTTCTGTAGGATTTCTAACTATGAAAGTAGACAGATAAAAGTTAAGACTTATCTGTCTGCTCTATGCTAGATGAACGTTGGTCAGAAGAAAATAACTGTTTGGATTGGGTTTTTTAATAACTATATAAATAAATTTACATTAAATGTCAATTAATGGATAAAAAAATCACCAGTTGCTTTGATAAACCGAACAATCGTGTGGTGTACTATATGAGACATTGTATATATTCTTTAGTGAACACAATGGAGAACTCTTGGGCATGCAAGTTTCCTCATGGTGTTTTCATTCACTGAGACAAGTGAGAATAAATTTTTAATGCACATATAACCTGATAAATTAGTAGTTCTTGCATGATTTGAATTCGACCCTCTGCGGGACATCGTCGTGTGAAACCACTAGACTATTACAGCTATATGGACAGGCCTTAAGCTCTCTCAATATGGGACGAAATCTATCCTCAGCTACTTTTCGCATGAAGCTATAAAGGCCGCTAGCGCCAACAGTAAAATGTCCATCAGAGACAAACAACTCAAGTAACAAGATAGATATTGATTGTAAATGATAATTTATCACCAATTATAAGTGCCTTTCATTTTAGCTCACTAGTGCAACACAGAATAAACGCAAAGATCCAGAAATAGAGATTGATGGCACCAAGTGTAAGAAGATAAAGCAAGAAGATGGTATTGACAGTGCGTCATCTTCACCACTGCCTTCACCCGCACTAAGAGATCCAGAGAAGTGGAATCCAGCTAGATTGACTACAGAAACTTTGTTTATCATGGGTTCTCACGCTCACAAAGTAAGTATCACATTATTCTTTCGGCAACAAATTTTTTGCTTACTATTTTGTATCTTTCGTAAGAGATTAATATTAATTTTATTATGCATACTTTAAAACAAAATGCAGGTTTAATGTTTCGTTTTTATAGGTTCTAGGCCTGGGAAATTCTCGTGGACGATTGTATACAAGACATGCTGGTTTACTTAGGTACCCAGCCGACACAGTTGATAAGGAGTGGATAGCCAATCATAACTTGGTTAATGCTGTTGGCGGTAAAACTTACATTATGGTATGTGTGTAATGTATCAATTATTCTACCACTAAAGTAATTAATTCACAAGGTATTTAAGCTGTGACTCATAAATTATAATTTTTGGTATTTCAGGTTTTAGAAGATATAGAGGAACTTGCTACAAGTGATGCATATAAGCACAACTCACTTCCAATGCTTGGGGAGTTAACAGGATTTAAAGTACCGCCGTTTATGCTTAGGAAAATAAAGGCATATGTGTTGAAGAGAGTGATGAGTGGAGATATCAGTAATGCTAATAGTCCTCAACCATCTACAAGTAGTGTTGCAGAAGACAAATACAAAATAGATGATGTGAAACTGGAAATTAATGCTGAGAATTACGATACTGGTACATTTAATGCTAGTCAGTACATCACTAATTCAGATAGATCTAAAGATTTTGCTGGAATCTCAATGCCTAAGGAACAAACAGATTTAGCAGATATTAAAGTAGAAGACATGAGGGATATAAAGGTTGATATAAAAGTGGAGGATTTAAATGGTATTGATGTTGAAGATTTGAATATGAAGAATATTAAGGATAATAGTATGGCTGACATAAATGTTGAAGAAATTAAAGTAGAAGATATTAAATTAGAATCAGACAATGCTTTTGATTTGTGCAAAGACAGTGATGACGATCAGAGTCATTTGGTTGATGGCTTATTGGAATCTGATATTGAGTTTTTAAGCCGAAATTTGGGGAATATTGAGAGCGATGCTGATGCTAGGAAAACAATTGAAAAACTAACTGGAGCTAACCCAGACACAATAACTTTGGTTGGTGACGAGTTCGACATAGGAAATGCTCTCAATACAAACGTAATTCTTTTTTTATTTGTTTTTAGTTTTAATGAGCAAGAGTGATTAGATTAATATTCGGATTATGATAATTATCGTTGAGTACAATTGAGTTATACTTAACATATTTTTCTCTCTTCAAAATAATTTAAACTTCTCTTATCTTTTCTCACAGTACCTATGCGCTAACAGGTGAAATTTTTCTTTGATATGCTTGCCCAACACGCCAGGTGGCTGGGGTACTTTGACGGCGCAGGACTCTCATGTTGCCAATTCACACCGTGACGAATCGTTTTACGATCTATCCATATAGATATTGTCTACGGTAGATCGAGTAATGCGTATTGCCGTATTGTACGCAAGGCAAAGCCATACTGGCACATTGTAGGGGATTGAATAAAAGGACACATACTTTAACAGTGCCCTACATATTGTTCCAATCAGCGCATCCTGGCAAACTAGATCGGAAAGTCTGTCAGTCATAATAGCGGTTGTTAGAGAAAACACTTGACTGCTGCTTCCTGCGAGATCATCTTCGCAAAGACGTAAATGGCTGATAGGAAGAAGATTTTTAACTGGAGACGGTTTAACGACAATAACCACCGTACAAATCGAAACCCAAAAGGTTTCGTTTTTAGGACACTGGAGGATACCAATCATAATATTACTTTGTTTCAGTATTCATCTAACCAGAGCACCAAGTGTATTACTGTAGCGTCGACCACAAGTGGAATGATCCATAGTGTACCCGTGGCCCAGATTTCGACCCCACCGCGCATCACGGGAAGCACTGTCCACTACTACACCAGCACCGGCATCCAGCCCGCTGGACAGAGGACAATACACCACCTTCCTCAATCCACGATTACGATTCAGAACATTTCTGGGACTAATTCTCAGATGATACGCGGGTGAGTTATATTATTTTTCTCTTTAAATAGTAGCGAATGGATTTTTCAATGTTAAATGTATTCGTTGCAATGCTTATTTACATTTTAATTTTGTTGAATGGAAGTTACTAGACACTTCAATCTATACGGTTGGTAATAAGCGGTTGCAGTTATCTTATACCCGTGGCTATAACCCGTGGACGGCGTTAAGCTGATCTCGGTATCGTTTAGGATTCAAGGATACCTTATGCTGTAGCATATAAACTGTTTAGCTAATTATAAAGTCCGTAGCTAGTAGACTGCCTTAATTACTCTACATTTAAACAATCACGTATTCGTCCTGTTAGTGTGGACTCTGACGTATCGATTAATTTTGTGGATAGAAATATGTATCTGTATTAACTCTTGAAAGTGATTAAGTAATTTAATCTTTTCATAAGCAGTATAAATAAGTCAGTGTATCTGTCTGTTGGTGAATTATTAATAATGGACGACTGTGGTAAATCTAGGAATGTGTTTTAACTGACCTGAAATATAACAATAGTCTTATTCATAGTTAGCATATATACATACATACATATCTAACAACCCATAATTGTCCCACTGCTGGGCTTGGGTCTCCTCGTTCATAGAAAGGGGTTAGCAGTTAGCCTGGATTAGTGTTGCCTTGAACTATTTATTCCTCTTGATGTCTCGTAAGTTAATCTAACATGAACATCTATAAAAGCCAATTGTCGAAAATTAAAACTGAAACGCAACAACTGTTAAAATGAAACGAAACATTTTGAACTGTAAAGCAATAACTTTTAAACGGAAAAACAAAATAAAAACTGAACTTGTAATTGATACAAAAACATAAAAAAAGAAACAAATGTTTTAAACGGTACAGAATTATGGCGGTGAGTTCACACGTTGCCTGTCAATTATCATCATGGTATAATCTTAATACGCAATAGCATTTCCATCTAAAGAGGATGTTCTTTAATTTTCCTAAAAGTATTTTGTTATATAAGCCTGTTACAAAATTTATCTGAAACACTATTCATAAATCTGTATTTTTTGTTATCTAAACATTCTGTACGATTTCTAATGAATAACTGATAAATGAATGAATTCTGCCATTAACTTCATTATTAAAATGTAATTAATAAATGAAATATCATCTTCACCAAGCTGACCAAGTGTGGATTGGCAGCCTTCACACACCCTGCAGAACAATATTAGGAACTCCCAGATTTACCAGTTTTCTCACGATGTTTTCCTTCGCGGAAGTAACTGATAGTAAATTGTAATACCCTGGTCTCTTTGAATAACATTAGAAGGTAGGTACGTGCATTATTTGTTCACTAAGACCTCCTTGGAGACAGACGTTGAAGCCACTAGACAATGGGTGATTAAACCTGTTGCTATTGTTACGAGGTAATGCTGCCTTCTGCTGAAGGGTGCAGGGCTCAGTACAGTCCAATTTAACCCCGATGAGCGAAGTCAAGCTAAGTTACTTCATGGCTAAGTTTCAACCTTCCCTAAAAATAACCTTGAAATGGTATTATCATCTCTGTTGCATGTCAGGAAGCCAGTTGACCTGATGTTAAATAGCCAGCACCGCCCATAGAAGTCCATTATAATTGCATCACTGATGCCTTGCTGGGTAATAAGGAAACAAGGGATCAGCATAATAGTCGCACTAACTTATAAGGTAGTGTATATTAATACAATTTTTCTCTATGTTAAGGCTACCAATCAATCCAAAGACGGGGACGATCAGCACAGTGATGTCGCAAGGCGGCGGCACCACCGTCATCGGCTTCGGCACCAGGACCTCCAACGGAACTATCATAGGAACACCGGCTCAGTACGTCAACGTCTCGTCCAAGTCATTCCCAACCGGTAACATCTTGCACAACGCTATCGTCTCGCGAAATATTATTAACCGTACAAATCTGAATGCAGTCTCTTCGGGAGTATCGTTCAACGTGACAACAGTCAGGCCTTCCCTTCACACCACGTCTCCGAAAATAAACACTATTGTCTCGGCGAGTGGTAGCGAGTTTGATGGTATTAATGGGAAAAATTTAATGGATACCGGCTGTGGGTCGTCTGTTATGCTTAAGAAGGTACTCACGTTGGGCAGTGCGGGTGCTTCGAAGTCTTTTATGATGCATAACACTCAGAAAGTGTTGTCCACTGGGTTCGCTAATGGGTCGACCCCGCCGCCCAATGTTACGATAGTCAGCTCGGGAACGAGTGGAATATTGAACACCGGTCCACCCAATGTCGTTTGTCCCACATCTGGTAATCTGAGCGCTACACACGCTACTCTTTCTGCCTTGCTAGCATCAAATGCTGAGAAGGCGCCGTCTAAAAATTAAATATGAATTCTACGTCTGTATACCGGAGGATAACTATCTTAACTTATTTATTCAGTGCATATAACTTTTAGTTACGTAAGTTAACTTTTCGATTTGAACATAATAAATATGAACGCCACGTGATTAAGAAAATGTTTTAAACAAATTGGGTATGTTATGCATCTTCTAAAGGGGACAATGGGTACTTCGAAGTGGTTTTAAATTATATCTTAGGTGTTACCGTAGGGTTAAAAAACCCTCAGTTTTCCATAAAAGGCGTATACAGAGGGCTGCACTTGGATTGGTGATTCCTTTAATTTTCTTTGTATGTCGGTATTGGACAATTGACGAGGCAAGGCATCTGATTACAAGTTATCGTCCGTGGATGTCCTTAATATAATAAGCGCAGAACTTAGCCTATGTTCTTATAACAATTAACACTGTTAATTATTACATGAAAAAAAAAATATTGTCTCTGGCCCCTAAAAAATGAAAACTGGCTGAAGATAATGTACCTCCGTTATACAGATTTCATTGCCTCTTCACTATTTAAGAGGTTTCCATTTGTGTAGATAAACGTTGACACGTGGATTAATATCAGATTTTCGATTCGAAAGTTCAGAAACTTGGACTTTTACCCGTCACCACATTCGCTTTCCGACGAAAATCAACGTTAAATGTGTATGTGATTAAATGTTTACTATTAAAATTATTATATCTGAAAAGTATTATGCAGCGATCTCAACTTTACTATTATGATAAGTCATTTTATTGAATAATATGCACATAAACCAAGACACAGATGAACTTAATATTTTTTTAACATAATTTTTAAATTAATACGTTCCACAAAATGATTATCATAGTAAATATATTGCTGCCATATTATAATATTAGTTGTAGTTCGTGTTGTCTATGAAATAAAATTGCATTCCTTATGGGCTTATGATATTTAAGATAATCTTATACTTGTTAGATGAAGTTTCTAATATGTAAGTAGTGATAATATTAATCTACCTCTTGGGTTACCTGATTGCTTTAGTTAATTTCTATGATATAAGGGTAATATGGTTGTGTTGTTGTGTGCCAAAGAAAAATTGTTATTTGGTATTCATATGTATTTGTGATATATTATATTATCGGTTTTAGTTCTGATATCAAATCAATTTAGTAAAGTTGACGTGTCTTATTGGTTTTGTCTTAAATTTCTTACAGCTAGGTTTATTTATCTTGCTTGTTTGTAATGTCTGTGGATCTTTACAAAACTAATTATTGTCATTTGTAAAAATGGAATATACAAGTTTTCCTAGTGTGATTACTAGTTCCGAAGCAATATTTCGAATTTTAGAGCGACGTTACAAAGCTTACGTAAACCTCAGAAAGCTAATTATTAGGATAGAAAATGTTGGGAAAAATTATAAGCTACATTTTACAATTTCGTGTCGACATCTTTGGTCTATCGCTCTTTTTATTTTATTTACTTATGTATTCTGGCCATTGTTGCTATATTTAAAATATTTATTTATTTGTTATAAGTAAAAACTTAAACAAATGTGCGGATGATGCATATAAGTTTTATTTGCAAAAATGTGGTCAAACAACTTCTTTAAGTATAACGCAATCACGCATCACGTTCTTAATTTTTAGTAACAAGAGATCGCGTACTGTTCGAAATTCGACCATGATAATAATCATAAAACTTTATTTATTCAATAATGAAATAAAAAAGATGTCATGGGTTACTACGTGTTTACGCTATACCGTACATTTTTTACATATACTTCAGTGATCCAAAATGTTATATTGAAACTTATTATTTATACAAATAAATAAAAAAATGGTCGTTTAAATGTTTTAGGGGTAGAAAAAATTACATTATGAAAAGTAGAGTAGTTTTCCATAATACCAAAATATTTTAAATATAACATTTATTTATTAATGTTATTGTAGCTATAACTATAATGCAGTAATTCGTTCCGAGGTAAAGTTAGAAACCTGTCAAAAATATTAGTTCTAGACTTCTAGAATAGTAATGAAATAACTTTATCATATTTTTTTGTTAATAATTGAAAAATAAGGAACTTGATGGCAACTGGTTGCCACAACTTTTGAATATTAGCAACTGCAAGGCCATGGCTAATACATTGTGGGCCAAGACGGAAGCTATTTAATGAAGCTTACTTATGAGAAATACATAGAATTTTGAGACAAACTGTCAAAAAAATTATTGAAATCAAAAATAAATTGACAAGTAATTTATTCCTTCGGAAATAAAACTGTATTTGGAAGCTACAATACTCGAAATTTAAATTTATTACGAAGGCGCGCTTCGTAAGGCTTCTTGGTCTTGGTACATAAAAATGTTTGTAGTAGAAAACAAGACTAGAAATAAAGCCGTTATTGAATAATTTCCAATTCAGATTAATATTTTCATTCTATCGATAAATTAATCTTGTAATGGACCATATAAATTCTTAGTGAGTAAACAAAGTCTCATTGTTGAGGAGAGTCTCGATCAAAGAAGTGCGAACCGAAATGACGAAATAATAAAATTTTCCGTTTCCTAAAAAGTTGCTTAAAAGCCAAGACATTGTATTTTCATTTACGTTTATGCATTTTTTGTAATTAAACTCACATGCTGGTGATTATTTTCCCAGCCGAAATATATATAAGTATTATTTTAGAAACAAATTCAAATTTTAGGGCTTCGAAATTAATTATCTTTTTCCATCTAAAAACAAATACTTGAACAGGTAGAATGATGATATAGCATCCGGCAGGAGCCTTTAGGCATAAATCCTTATGAAAATGTGTAGTTTATAGCCGGTTCCAATAACTTACCTACCCCTTATTAGTGATTAGCCATCTTTTTTGTATATTAATACTACTTATCTTTTGAAAACAATAAATCCTCGGAGCTATAGATCCATTTCTTGAATAGTAATATATAGAGATGGAACTTTGCTTATAGAAAAGTAAAAATTATAAGTACAGGTATATTATATTAGTAGTATAGTACTTAGTATAGTATGTAACAGACAGTAACGGACAGCTAAGATATTGGAGGCGGCCGTTAATAACTCTTGAACCAAATTAGAAGTAAGTTGTTTGATATTTGTTTTTAGATGTCTGTGTGATGTGATTAGATGGCTGTTAGTAATTTAATAAGTATTTGTGACTGTTTCTGGTTATAGCTTTATGCGAGGTAGTGATTATAGCTTTTATTATACTTTAATATTTACATATTTTTGTTGCTACGCTGTAATTTTTTATAACTGAGTAAATTTGTTGCAATGTTATGCTATTATCATGCTTTTGTGCAATTTAAATTCTTTTTGCAATTATAGCTTACATTATTATGAGCATTAATATTATAGCTTTATATTTGACAGGGTTATTTTTTTTTGACCGTGTCGTTTTAATATTTAGATTTTTGTTTTGTTATTTTTAGCTTAAATACATATTATAATGTGCATTATTATTATAGCTTTATACTTGACAGTGCAAAATTATTTCTATTGTTTTGTTTTTGGTTTTTATTTTGTTATTTTTAGCTTACAATCATATTATAATGTGCATTATTATTATAGCTTTATATTGACAGTGACAATCATAATTTTTAATGTTAACTTATTTGTGTTTTGTTTTCGATTTTTGTTTTGTTATTGTTAGCTTTCATTGTTGTTATATGCAATATTATTATGGCTTTGTATGTTTGAGAGTTGAAGTTTGTATTCGTATGTTAGTGTCGAGTAACATATCTGCAATTATGAAAACTAAAAATGTTAATAACGTCCAAACCATAGAACCAAGTAAGATTTTTTGATTAATTTTGTAAAAGGTGTTTCTTATATTCTTGTATGCGAAACAGTTTGCAAATTCCATATGTTAGGAGTAGGTTGTATAATAATATCCCAGTGATGTTTTAGTTTTGTGTTAACCAGTTTTCAAATGCAATTCAAAAATAACATTTTATTAGTTCTATTGAAAGTTACTCTGGCATTATCTGTGTATGATTTTTGATTGTAAAATGTTGAATGTAAGTGATGCGTGTAACCAAATGGACATTGGAATCATTGTAATCCGGTTGTCTTATCATTTGTTTTGTATTCGTTTTTTTATATTTACAGTTAGTACATAAAGATTTTTAATACGAAAAGAGAACCTCCTTTCTGTTTCTACATTTTTTTTAATATCCTTCTATTACCGTTTTTTTTAATTCTTGGAAGTGATTTTAAAAACATTGAACCAATATTAAATAATAAGAAGTCAATCAGTTAATACAAATCTCCAAAACGTTACAAATATTTCTGCAGATGAAAATAATATATTTGCTGTTGTTCCATTACTGCGATGTTATGTTATGCCATACCATAACTTACCTTAGCACTGTGAGGCAAGGTAATTATTACTAAATTATATTGATATAATTATATGATATTAAACGAGCAATAGTAACGGTAATTGTCTATGATTTACATAAGCTTGGAAAAAATATTTTAGATATTTTAGACTTTATATATTTTACTAATTTAAACATTTATCGGCTTCTCTCTAAATGAATTAGAACTACTATAACATAAACAAGATTCAATAAATACCTCTAAAAGTGTAGGTGTCTAGTTAAGGGTGGTTACAAAATCTTAGAAGTTCCTAATCAAAAAAGGATGCACTCAGTTAATTAACAAAAATAACTATACTTAAAGCAACTTAAAATTTTGAACCTGTGTGAAGCTATTCGGCTTAGTAAGTCTGTTGTATTTAAAAAATATATATAAAGAATACAAATAGTAGCAGATATATGTTTGAGCATGTTTGAAGGCATAGATAATGTATGTCGATGTCGGTTAAGTGGTCCTACTGATGTTTATAAATGTTCTGTTGTAAATGATAGGTACAAGAACCGATTTAATGAACGTGGAACAAGGCCACTGGGCGGAGCCTCTGTTAGGGCGGTAGGCGTGTGCTAGTTAACAGGAAAACTCGAGGAACAATTTGTTTAGAAAATGTAATTTTCGGTAATTAAGTCACTAGTGAATTCAAACGATTATATTGCCTTTGAATAATATGTGTTATAATAACTGTTACAATTCAAAAAGTAATATTTAATTGGTTGTTAATAAAATTTGATTGATCAAATTATTTGTGATTGAAATATGTAAATATATAAACCGGTAACTTCGTAGCGACTTGCTTGCCTAATTGTTACTACTTTTATATAATTTCCTAAATTCAATGCTAGAGAAGCAATATTAATTAAATAAATTTTCATTAATTATTCAAAAAATATCAAATTGTGATTAAAATAAATACTAAAAAACTTCGTAGCGTCATCAAGCTTGTCTAGTTGTTGCTACTTTTATGTTACTTCCTCAAATCAATGATAGAGAAGCAATATTAATTAAATAAATATATTTCATAAATCGTAAAAAAAAGTTTATGATCAAATTAATTGTGACTGAAAGTAATACTAAAAGCGGTAACCTCATAGCGTCATTAAACTTACCTTGATGCTGCTTTTTATTTCTTCCTCAATTCAGTGAGGAGCAGTCTTTTAATTAATTATATAAAATTATTAAAAAAAAACATTAATTAAACACAAAGTTTATGATCGAATTAATTTGATCGAAAAAAAATACTTAAAGAGTTAAATTCGTTGCTTCATCAGACTTTTTTCATATGGTTTCTGTGCTGGTGCAGCAATAGTAATTAAATATTTCATAAATTTTATTTCATTATAAAAAAGCTAATTCATAAAAATTAATTGCCGCTGAAAAAAATCGTAACGTCTTTCGATAACTATCGTGTATCGACGAAATTACCTGAATAAAAATATGTTATCGATTTATGGAAAATGAACTTAAATTCTTAGAAATGTAAGTATACAATGCAATTAAGTTGCCTGCGATAAAGGTTCTGTTACATATTCGACGTTGATGAAAAACGTTATTTATGTATAGAATAATTTATACGCCAGGTGTGTGAACCGGATTATTATGTTACCTTTGCGTTTATTGACCTAATTCTGTTGATAAAGGTGACTTTGATATAGCTATTTTATTGATGAAAAGTATATCAACTTCATAGACAATCACTCTAAAAGTTATGGTAATAAGTTCGTTTGATTTAGTACATATAAAATTATCGCTCTTTGACCGAAATGTGATGAAAAATAATGCGTTATTTTGTATAAAAATAAAGAAAATACGAATTTTGTAGCCTACATCAAAGAAATCACTTTAGTGTTACATTTAAGCTTTACCTGGCCTCTACATTCGCACGAATGCTCGCAAGATGTGATGTAATGGTTTTCACGCGCGAGTGTAGAATGTATTATAATTTTAATCATTGCTCTATGTACCTTTGACTAGAATATTTATATTTATTTATGTATTGGTAATATCGTGCTCGTAGAGCCTGTACTTGAAGGATATTTCCATATGCGCTGTGAACTTTTAGAGAATAATAACTTATTTATCCGTACTCTATATTAAGTTTTGTAAGTATATTATAAGCATGTATTTATGCTCAATTAAGCGTTTTTATTTTATATTGTATTAGTTATGTATTGTGTATTATATCTCAAAAGTTTTTTTTTTTTTGTAATTTTTATCGTGTGTCCTTCAGGTATATGGCGTTGAAAAATTGATTTTAAAGCAAGCAACGACTCTCTCCATATTTTACTTTCACTTTAAAATAAACCTCAAATGTGTTTCATTTCAAGAGGGAAGTGCATATTTTAGATACTACAAACTGTATGAATGTGTTTTGTCAGGCTTTTAGTTTCTTGTAAGTCATACATTTTTGATCCGAACTATTTTTTTTCAAAATATACTTTGATTAAGATTGTATTTTTGTTTCTTTTATTGGTACCTTATGTTGGATTTTGAGTTTGATTATAGATACAGGGTAGGAGGTAGAGGTTAGTAGGTGTTAAACATTTATGTTTTAAAATATTTTTTCTTTAAATTTAATATGAACATGAAGTTACATTTAAGATCGACTTGTAGTAAAGTGCATTCAAGTGCGTCTGATCACTTGATAAAACAATTTTAAAACATTGTCTCTAACATACTGGCAATGTAATTTTTGTCCATGTTATCCGCCACATGTACACCTAGTGAAGTACTTTAATTTCAACTACCTTTCAGTTATTGGTAGTTAAAGTTGTTTTACCCATTATACCAGCGCTCAACAAACTTATTAGCGAAAGAACCAAATATTAATATTAGAACAAGTAAAAGACAAATTGAGAGCCGACTCTGCTTGTTTATTATTAGTATTTTACGGGTACTCCCGATATATGTATTTGTTTATTTGTTTACCGATATTTCGACCCAGTACCATGTAAACTAGTACGAGAGGCGATAGAAATTAAAAAACAGCCTAATAATTTTAATAGGGAGGATGGGTTTAAACTAGCTCATA
>DWPQ01000779.1:0-14525 GCA_018251795.1 Perichares adela | reverse complement strand
TTTCAAAGTTGTGTGTGTCACTTGCTTCGGGGAAGGAAAACATCGTAAGGAAACTTGCATAACGGAACTCTCCGTTAAATTATGGATAACTCTATCCATAATATTCTAGGATGTATGAAGTCCGTCTACAGTCCAACGTTGTCTTATCCCTAAGATGGTAAAGATGTCGGAGGATGACCTGGATTAACTACGTTAAACGTTGCTGAAATAAATCTATACAAATAAATAAAATAGGAGTGTCCGTTTGTAATTATAAAATAACTGTTTTACTAAATGCATATGTGTATATGCACAGTACATAAACTAAAATATTTTTTTTTACAGTTATTGTATGTCTGTCTGTTTATTCCAACTGACGGCTGGAACGGCTGGACTGATTATGACGGATCTTTCATTGGAACATATTTCATTGGAGGTTGTGGGGCATCAAATAGGCTACATTTTATCTTTGAATTCCCGGGGGAATGGGATTTACGCTTGAAAACTTCGGGACACAGCGATTTCCACACGGGTAAAGCTAAGGGCACAGCTAGTTAAAGCTTAAAACATACAAACAATCGAACTCTCCTTGTTGTGGTGTTGTTGTTCTCCTCCTCCATTTCGAAGTCTATTAATCTATACTAATAATATAAAGAGGAAAGATTTGATTGTTTGTTTGTTTATTTGTACTGAATCGGCTCCGAAACTATTGGACTGATTTTAATTAAATTTGGCACGGGATAGTATAGAGCTTGAGAAAGAATATAGGTTATTTTGTATGGCAAAAACGTTTGCGTGATAAGCTAGTATTTCATATATTTAAATTTATTAAATCTACATATTTCAAGTCATTCAGCAGAACCACCCACCTGTCCAACACAACGAGGCGTTAACCAGACAGCTTGTTTCGTAAAAACGGCCCTTTTCAATTAGCAACTGAAATGAGAGCAGGTATCAACAGAATATAATAATACTCGTAGACGCGATGTTTA
The DNA here is from genome assembly GCA_018251795.1 of Perichares adela. NCBI lineage: Eukaryota > Metazoa > Arthropoda > Insecta > Lepidoptera > Hesperiidae > Perichares > Perichares adela. The sequence continues at coordinate 13,554 of DWPQ01000779.1, read as the reverse complement.
AACATTATTATACCTATAGGTACATAATATTTATATCTATAGTATTAAATAAAATTTGAGTGTCATAGTGTATTAATAAAATAACCGGTTTTTACCAAATGCATATGAATGTATACACGGTACGGGATCATATATTAAAATAACATTATTTATAATTGTTTCTGTCTGTCTGGTCTGGTTTTGACGTGACATTCATTGGTACAAAATCCAATTTTGCGGTTTTAACAAAGTACATATGTAGGTAATAGGAGGATCTAATCTTGTAAAATAAGTTGTCATAATTGTTCATCAGTCGCAACTCATCGTTAGCTTACACAACTAAACAGCCGAGGCTTGTAAAGTAGTAATGAGGTAAAATAAACAGATTTTACGCAGAATTGTTACGGTAACACCTTCGAGAATTAACATCTATTAAGTGCTAAAGGAAATATAACAATATTTGTAACACATTATTGAATTATTTATGTGTTTAACATGACTTCGTGTTTAACAAACACCGTTAAGATTTTGTTAAGACAAAATTAATTATATGCGTATCTGTGTAGATTGGATCATGTACGTTGAAAATTCAGCAAAGTTCTAGTGGTTTAAACGTAGGTTTCATCACGAGATGTACGTATCCTGCACACACCACACATATTTCAAAGTTATGTGCACTGATACCTTTCATAAAGACGCGTGCAAAGTGACGTAATTAGGGCTCAGATTTCACTGAGAACACACTTCAAAGCTGAACACAAACTGACTTCAAAGCTGAGCAAGTTGAACACAGGTTCAGACTAGCCAGTGTCTCGACATTCTATAGCAAACATTTTGGAAATTGTACACAAGCATTGCATGATCACATTCCCCCATATAGACGTATCTCGAATGAACTGTTGTACTGCAAGGCGTCTTTTCGTCGTCGGCGTCTTTTCGTCATAAACAATCCTCCGGCGCAAATGACGCTTGCTTCGTCATTCGTTATTCGTGAAAGACGGGAATGAATGCGCGCACCGGTTGCTCACGTGCGAATATAATGCAAAGTATGGTGTCAACAACTCAAGAGTGAATAGGTTATTAGTAAGTTATTATGCTATGACATCTAATACTGTATCATCACTTAATATTAAGAGCACTTGTAGCTAAGTATTTCTTTGTAATAACTAAAAGAAAGTTATTATACATGTAACTTAACATTTATTGTGGAAAATAGTGACAGTTTTATGGTGATAATATATTTTTTACGGCTTGCCTGGGAATGTACCAATTTTATTGTGTAGCTTCTTATGTAGAGTGAAAAAGTCCACGAGTTTACTTTTTTATGTTCACATAATGTGTGTGATAATTTATTTGAATTTTATACCTTTTTTCCTAACGTACATGTAACTCAAATCATGTAGACACATACTCTACTCTATATAAATATCGTACTCTTTATAATGTATAAATGTAAGCATCTAAAGCGAAGTCAACATACTTGAAATTATTTCATCAACGTACGTTCTTTCAAAATCACCAACTAGAGTAACGACCGTGGTTTATTAAGAGCTATTCAATCAATCACGGACTGAACTAGTTAAATACTCTTCGAACGTGTGTTCACGAAAACCATGTGGATCTTGCAAATACATGTCTGTATTTGTGTCATGTCAAAACATACTTCACTAAAGCAGCGCTCACACTAGTTGCTGCGAAATTGTGTTTTGAATACAGAGCTTATTTATATTTCAAAACATTTTATTACGTTAGAACAGACTTTTTTACATGGCTTTATTTTCTACAGGATTTTTCTATTAGTCAACTAATGCTCTGGGTGTGATCTATTTGTGGATATAAGAATTAACATACTTGATTTATTATTATTAATAAATTTATTAACAAATATGGATATAATAGAAATAGGTAACAGATAAAACCAAACACGCAGCTATATAAAAAAATATTAGGGTCGCTAAAGTAAAAAGTCTTTGATTAGCAATGAATAAAGAAGTTACATAACTAAAACCGGAATTACTTGAAAAAATTGAATTTGCTTAAAATTTAAATAAGTGGTAAAAACTCGGCTGACTACCATATTATTCTGCGTGTGAGCAACGTTTAAACATAAATGAAAAAAAAATAGGTAAAGATTTTTATTTCACCATGCAATAAAAGACGGCAAGAAAATATGTAATGTTTATAGATAAAACAGAAATAAGCGTCGAATTGTAGTTCCTGGCTCAATTATAACAATTCATGGATTACCTTAAACGGAACTAACATCGTTTAACTCTGGGTAAGGATGAACTGCTGATACTGGAATGGCACGTCATGGTAAACAAGACAAACCTTCTAACGGTCAGTGGTCACTGCCATCCACGGACATTCGTATCACTAGGGTTGTCACCGATGTCAATACGCTATCTACAATTGACGAATGGTTGCTGTTTTATACAAGCTTCAGTGCGGTTAAAGACCTACCAAAATATAGGGCTTTTGTACCAAAGGCTTCCGACAATTTGGTAACTAAGATTCGAAATATTTCGATCAAATTGTTGAATCACAAAACGCCTATCATAACGTGTTATTCAAAAAAGTATATTTAATTAATTACACCAATCACTTGTTTACTCTTACATTCAACAAATTAATCATTGATTGATTCATAATATATCTATATACTAACGGTCACTTATACAATTCCAAATCATACCAGACGTTGCTTACAAATTATATACGTTGTGTCGTGGCGCTGTAAGCGCCTTGAGCGTAATTATTAGTAGTGTATTTTTGTGAGCGCACTCTTACAATTACGAACGCACGACCTTCGATCACACTTAACGTTCAAGTATTATTGTTAAGCGGCTGTGTTTGCTTAAAACTTGTGTTTACTTATTTTTTTTAGCATTTTGGGAGCACACGGCTCCACCGACCTCTTCTGAATCACAACACTTCAATAAGCAGTACGATGAATTTCGAGCACTCCGTTTGTTGACGCATTAGTTTGTCTTTAAATCCTTATGGATATTTTCCATGTCATTTTTACACGTCAGTCAGTGTTGATATTTTTGTGTTCGAATTTATCCCAGTACTTTAATAAGTCGATTTCTTAGAGGTTTGAAAACGTTAATTAATAAACTCACATACGAAATAAAATGGCTAGTAGCCTACTGTAACTGTTAAAATCTTACTCATAACTCAAATTACCTAACACAGTGAAAACGTGCCTTATTTTCGAAATCTCTCGAGATGCCAGTGAATCATAACACTCAATATCTTGTTGTGAATCAGAAGTGTCTCGGTGAAGTCAACATGTCTACTTTATAGGATCGGGTTCTATAGACACGTGTGAATCTATCCATTCATGCAATCTGTTCTACTGGTGTACTTTGATCTTCTCTCAAATGAGGGAGATGAGATGAAATGAGGGGTATAGGCAATAAATAGTTCTTGACAAATGATGACAATGAATGACAAAACCAAATGACAATTGAACGAGGTTACTTAACTTTAAAAACAATATTGAGAACCCATAAGAACAATATGAAGATTCCATACGAACAATATGGATAACTCATAGGAACAAAATTGAGTCTTTATAGCAATAATGGAGTACTTACTTTCCGGTATGTAGGATTTCGCACGACGTTTTCTTTGACCGAATGTTAGTCTTTTTTAATAGCCGAAAAAATAACAAAACCGTAATTTGATTTTAAATGGTTACATGCGTCCATGGATATTGTTGCTACTAAATGAGACACTTTGACATTTAGATTTTTTTAACTTAATATTTTATTACGACACGTTAAGCCAAATAATTCTAGAACAAAATACATAACGTAGCTCCATCGGGTTTAAACTATGTAGTTCAAAGCCCGCCTACAGCCAACATCTGGAAACCATTACTTCTTAAATTAAAATGAATTCCGAGTTAATTATAATAATGAGATCAACCTACATTTAGTTTTGATGGTGTAATTTCTCATGAAACGTAACAGGAAAATCCGCGATATCAAAAACCTTACAATGATGTCACCCGGGCAAATTAAGTAGTGCAGTCAAATTACATAATGTATTTTTTACTAAAGAAAATATATACATGTTTATTATTATACTGGTATTTTTGTACATGTTTATTGCTTATTTATCCCATTTTTGTTTATGAACAGATCAATCGCCGTTTGCTTTTGGGTAGAAGCCTATAGACTTTTGTTTTAAACCCAAAGGTTACCAATGAGGGTTATTTGCATGATATGTACATATCGATAGTCGAATTAATGCGAGCTACCTCAATTTAAGTTATCTTTATGCACCAGACGAAAGTCGAAAGGATTTTACTGGGTTAGAATTTAAAGATATTCTTTGACAAATGAACTTCAATAAAGTTCAAATAGAAACTGTAATGAATTCCTGAATCTTGACCAGGGTACTTGAAAATTAACGATCCCGTTATTATATATATACAATAAGAATTTCGTATTACAGATGAACCAACAGTGCAAGGTGTGCGGCGAGCCTGCAGCGGGCTTCCACTTCGGTGCCTTCACTTGTGAAGGCTGTAAGGTAAACAAAACATAATATTATACATTAACTTTTTCAACAAGTATAGTGCTACGGTTTTTTACAGTAATAATTAATAGTTTTATGCTCGTTATATAATACGCATTTAAAATCAGACAGATTCATCCTAGGAAATGTCTTTGGTCCGTTTCCGTTTTTGCTATTGGTAAAAGTTTTTTCTCAGGATAGCGTTATAATTTATGTTTATTTTTCTAAACTACTGTATACAGTCATCAGGTGTATACGTATACAGATGTTCTGAAACGTCATGTAACACTAGACTAATCAACCGTAAGTTACATTCTCGACGAGATCTCATACGATCCTAAGTACCTGTAGTTTGTCGTAGTAGTTGTTTAAGCCACAAAGCAGAGCTGTGTCTGGCGATATAAAATGTAATCTCCTTAGGATCATCAAAGAGGCAAAGAGCTTTCATCATTATTTCAACTCATAATTGTTTACTGGGTCCTCCCACATTGGGTCACTAGACATTACAGTGACCAAGAACGTATTAGAAGACTTCACACTCCTAAAATAATATTATAAAGAAATTTTGGGTATGCAGGTTTCCTCACGACGTAGTAAAAAACAAATTGTAATTAATTATGAATATACTTAACTTTAAAAATTTGTCTTGCGTCCAGAGTTTACGCCCAAACCAGTACAGAGGACCAAGGTTCAAACTAATAGGCATAAAACTGTTTATTAAAGAGCTTTCACTGATCACCGAATTAATAATCTAGTGTTGGCTATTAACTCGACCCGACCTGTGTTTAAAATGTCACAGTCATCGGTAAATGTATAGTTTGCGCCCATGTTAACAGTTCTCAAAACTGAGAATTAAATGGAATGTTCGCTTGTCGACAAGCGGAAGCGAATATGAAGCGTGAACTGTTAAATTTCATAATTACGTAATAACGCGTTCTGGAATGAGTTATTTTGCGTAAAAAGAGTTACAAGCACACATACATAAAAATATACACACATACAAGGATGGAAATGAGAGCACTTATGTCAATTTTGTTTTCGTATAAATTATTATAAATTTAGTATGGCAATAGCAGAAAAATTACCAGACTAGTCATTTGATGGTAAACGGTCACCACCGTTTATAGATGTCCATGATGCCAAAGGCATCGTCGACGCGTTCCCCATCAAGATGGAAGAAGCAGAAGACACTTCGGTCGAAACAATTGATTGTAAAAGGGGTGATACGTCGAATAAGTCAGCCAGGCATGTATAACCCGACTACAATGAAAAACATATCAATAACTCATTATGAACTACGCCTGACGTTGCTTCATAAGTAATAGTTAAATTGGTCGATCACTTACTATCGACAAGTTATGAGCGCTTCATCTTAAAATTATGTATCTATTTAAAATTCCTTAGACAAGTAAATAGTCGTGAACAAGAAGCGGCTCTATAAATTATTATCAAATTTATTATAACTGCTATCGGTCACAAGTAATGTTGGATGATTAATGACATGTGACGCCTTGTACACATTACATATGATGGCATTTGCTTTTGTTCGATAGTTGCTATCACTTGCTTTTGTCACAAACTGTGGTACTCTCATTGAGTTAAACGTAGTTTCAAGGGAATTAGATTTTTTTTAGTAAAGTTAATTAAAATAAAAATGTTTTAATAAATATGATTATTAGCACAGGAATCAAGTGCATGTGTATCTGAAAGCCTGAATATTATGCACAATTATTCACAAGTACGAGTAATTGGAGATTAGTAAGGGTCACTGATATAGAATATAAATTGCTTTCGATCGCTATCAACATACGTAATACACCAAGCAGCGCTGCAAATTGTCGGAGTGCGTCGCACCGCAAGCAATTTGCTACCCCGAATCAATTTGCCCAGTTTTTGTCGCGCGATAATGTCGCTCGATTCAATTTTCTGTCGAGTGCGCGCGCCGCCTTACGCGGTTTTGCGATAACGGGCCGTGGAACTGGAATTCCGATGGAGAGTTTCCAGTGTCTTGAGCTTGGGTTTCTTGGTTTTTATATTCCATGTGTAAGGGACTCCACGAGTCAACGCCGTCATCTGCCAAGAAATGAAGGACATTTCGACACTAGGTCCTGTCTGTTCCAAGGCGCTGGGCTCCACAGCATCCGGTTTAGTCGCGAATGTAATCATTCCTAGTGGAAGGTGGAAGGATAAGCTTGGCTTTTTATCTATATATATAAAATTCTCGTGTCACAGTGTTCGTTGCCATACTCCTCCGAAACGGATACTCCAATTATTATGAAATTTTATAGGTATATTCGGTAGGTCTGAGAATAGGTTGTAAACTATTTTTCATACCCTTAAGTGATAAGGGGGGCCCACGCCCAAAATTATTTTTTTTTATTTTGTGGACTATTTTTTAAAATATTTTTTTTATGATGTGGCACTAAAATATACATGCAACCCCCAATTTTCACCTTTCTATCACCAATCCCTAATTTTTTATTTCAACTGTTATATGGCGAAACAACGTTGGCGGGGTCAGTTAGTTTATTTATAAATAGTATTTCATATATGAATATTATTACTGTTATCGTACATAGCCCAAATGCTTTTAAATTCACTTTATCGAAATTTTAATTCTATCTGTTTTCCTAACTTATGACATCGTTATCACCATGACTCAACGTTTCTTTTCCTATTGACTTTGTAACTGTCAATATAAGATATTAACAAAATTATAAAATTAGGTACTAAGCTATTTAAATATTTCGATAACGCATGAAATCACACTTAAGTTTATTTGGCAGCAAATATATTTACGAAACTTTCTGCGCTACCTAAAGTGTCATATTACCTTACCATTTTAGACGGAGGTAAATGTTTCTCCCCAAGCGAGTAACTTGTACCTCTATTTTTATGTTTATAACCGACAAACGATAAGCGGTGATCAAAGCCATCATCTTCGCGTTGATGACCAAAATGTAGTGATTATTGCATCGAACTTAATCTTAACAGTTACTATACTACACAATTTATTCATGTAATAACAGTTATAATTCACGAAGTACGTAATTATTATAATTTACTTTACTTAGAGAGTGAGGTAAATGTTTCTACCCGAGCAAGTCACATTTATCTCTTAATTACGTATCTCATGATTTTAAATCAACATTTGTAATATTAATGTTTGTTATACTATATAAAGTATTTATTTAATAGCAGTTTTAATTCATAAAATGTGTAATTTCTATGACTTGCCATTTATAGACAGAGGTAAATTCTCCTCCTCAAGAAAGAAAGTATTGTATCTTCATTGTTTATTATGAATATGATAAATAACGATGAAATTCAATATATCGTTTTCTCGCAGGCAATGAGACCAGGCAATTAAAACATAGCTCTACCACTCCCGTTAGCGGTCCTAATTGAGCCATTTATCACACAACAAAAGGTTATCTCGAGAAAATTTGGCTTTCGAAACGCCCAAACATATATTAGTTTACTTAATACACCTTATGCGTGCAGTATTATAATAATAATATATAACGTCATTACCTATTCTTATGCCCATGACGCTATAAATCATAATATATTAATTGTTATAGCTGGTTGAGAACCATTTGTTATGCCTGATTATTTTATGGGAAAAAAGTGGTAATATTAGAATATTTTTTGTTTTTATGACAGGTAATAAATAGAAAATTCGGAGCCCGTCTCTTTAATATTATTATTAGTATGACAGAGGTATTGAAAGTTATGTAATTGCTAAATTGGAAAAAAAAGTTTTGAAAGAGCGATCTCTTTGAGGTACATCAAATTTGTCTATCTGTTATTGTTATAATGTGCAATATAGAGTATTCAATCGATTATAACTACAATAATTTAAATGAAAATTAATATTATGGAAAAATAAAAAAGTACAGTATCCAATAACCGATGACTGAATAACAATTCAAATTAATGTCAACGTTTTAACGGAACTGTGTTATGACTTAAATCGGTCCTTTTAAAGACTTATCTTAATAGAATATTCAATAATAAAATTATACATATTTTCATTAAACATTTAAAGAATGTGATGGAAATGTATTGAGATAATTAAGCATTTTCTAAACGATAATTATGCTTATGGTAGGCTTTTTAATATTAGTCGATCATTAGAAGACAAGTCACGTTTAAATTTATATGTAGCGTCCGCCATACAGTCTGTCCGCTTAAGACAATTTATTATGAAAATGTCCGAATCCTGATTACATGTTTAACATAATTAAGTATTTATTCAAATGAATTTAAAACAAACACGGCCAGTTGACAATGAGTGGGCGTGCTGAACGATTTATATGATGATACCGCCCTTATATTCATGTGATTTCGTGTTATATTACTGTGAAATTAAATACGGTAGGCTGCACGCGTTCCGGTAAACGGTGGCAGGTTTTAATACTAAAAAACGTATTGCTATTTTTTTCACATCAATAAAATGGATAATGCTATTTTTCTATTATATGTCATATTGATATTTGAGAAACAAAGAGAAAAAAAATCACATAAGATAATATTTTAGATAGAATACTATATATTTTCAAGAAAACTGTATTTAATTACATTACGATTATGATTATTCGTTCATTATTTTCTTATCATATTATAATTTTATTTATTATACCTATATATTTTGTTATATAATAAACTAATTATTGAAGTCATTGTGTCTATTACCACGTTTATTTTTAAAAGGTATGTATGTACAGAGAAAAGACAAAATATTAGAAATATATTATTCTACTACCAACAAATACAAGTTAATGAACAAGGTGGGAAACAATGTATCTTATACTTAATGTTTTATAAAGGATATTCGCATGTAGTGTAATGTTAAATATCTATAATTTGACTAAACGGAATATTCCAATTAGATCGATTAGCTTGCGATGCATGTATGCGAGCCAAAGTGACGTCACGTTAGTGCCGGATAGCGCGCCGACTGCCTAAACCGTAGATTTGACTTTTAAAGCAGTACGCACTAATATAGCGCGTTCGTTATAATTTTCGGTAGTATATTTAAGTTATTATTGCGAATAATTAATGACGTGTGTTTCGAGAATTTAATCGTTTAATATATCGGGGACCGCCCGCGGCCAGTCGGGCGCGGCATCGTTTTACGTGTTTAATTAATCGGAATTATTAATGCGATATCTACTTTTACGTGAGTTGGACGTTTCCAGTAAAATTTTCTTTCATAACACCCGCGCATAACAATATTTCAATGAAATTTAAGGTTTTTGTATTCTTATTGGCCAACGTAATTGTATATTGAAGATTTTTATATCAACCATCAACGTGATTTGTTGACTATCAATATAACAATTTACATTGATGAATACAAAACGGTATTTTTACATTCATGCTAAATATATTACAATATTTTAATTATTAAAAAATATTAGTTGATAGATGATTATAGATATTTATGGAAATATAATTTTTAACCATTTAAAAAATCGATGTCTCGTTAAGGAATCTTAAAAAAAAATTGTTTAGTACATTAATCATCGATGCATTATCAGAACTAAAGAGTTTAACATTTATATGTTATATATATCTATATGTTATACTATTATCAACTTAATATCCACAAAAGTAATTTAAAACCTAAAAATCACATATCCTCATGTTTTAGTTAGGCTGTGAACATTTAAATCTCAATAATAAAATAGGACTTTAAAAAATTTTAGTTGTTACGCCTTTAGAACATCATTATTGTAAACATCGCAAAGATACATCATAGTCTTCAATCATAATGAACCATACAAGAACACTCATATTACAGATTTAATACCGGCCAGAATTAAAGGTGCATCGAGTGAAAATTATTTACGAGCCCATTTAAATTGCACCAATTTTGATCAAATTACGCGCGCTGCGTAATCGTTCTCTAATTGCGTAATTTGGGCGCGCCATCTTGAATTTGAACGAAGATTTTAATGTTTTCAGGTGGTTTTTGTTTTGGGTAATGAAGTCACCTTTAATATAATTAAAGACTGTCACAGGCGACTTAATTTTATTGCTTTAGCGGTAATGTTGTTCTAAAAGAAACTTTACAAAATAAATATTGATTCTAATAATCAGAATTATATTTTATGTTACAAAACGCATATGATAAACTTGCTTATATGTATATAAAGTATATTTACAGAATTATCACCAAAATCTATACTTGCTCACTATTGGGCTCTCACTATGTGAGTAGTTGAAGCCATAATCCACGAGATTGACCAAGCGAAGAACGGTATACTTCACACTTTCAAGATTATCATGCAGAACTTTCTGGTGTGTAAGTTTCCTCACGATGTTTTCCTTCACCAAAGCAAGCGATTTTTAATGTCTAATTCTCACTTAACTTTCAAAAATAAGTGTGAGTGTTACTCTTAACATCAAATCTATATGATATGTTTTTAGGCTGTCCTAGATATTTAACGTGACCCATTCGCGTGATATTATTATGATATCAAAATAAAGTAAAGTAAAAACTACATTGAAGATATTTTATATAGGTATTTAAGTGAATAAATCTTAGTTAATAATAGTCAAACAATAAATATTATGTAATACAAAAAAATCAACTCGAAACAATAAACAATCCGTCCACATCAATACACTACTAATTGAAATTTATTATCAATATAAATATGTATTTTGATGTCAAAAAGATGCCGCTATTTCGTGATTCGAGCATCAAAAGCAACCACCGTATTTCCAAAAACAAAAATGTACAAGAATATTGAAATTAAAGATCGCGGCGATGCGTCCGATAATAACGCATAATGCAGTTACGTGCGTTGAATAATTTATGGAGAAATTTGGTGTGTGATCGCTTCGCAATCTGGAGTTAAACACACCGTTCAAGTGTTGCGGTTTGTCCTACTGTGCGGAAATGATTTATACTTTTTGTTTAGTCCACCTGGTATAAGGCTAAATGCAATCAACATCAAACAGGTCTTGTCCTCTGACTTATTTATTAAGTCACCAATATTGTTGCTACGTTAAATATATTCTACATAAATACTAATTGTTAGTGCCAAGTCAACTATAGGAAACATCGTATAAAGATGAGAACAACGATTGGCATATTTTATTTAGATGCTTATTGATTTTCACTTGTTATTTTAATCAGTAATCATCTAGTAATCTAATACATAAAGACATTATAGTGAGATAAACTAAACAGCTTAACTTTGATTCATGCAAGAAAGCAATAATCAATTTCTGTTACCTACATATCTTTTATATACTCGTATTTTTTCCTTTTTTATACTAAATGAGAATTATATTTCTTTTATAATTAATTGATTAATTTATGATGTTGCTACTTGAGTAAATATAAATTACAGTACACTTAATCAATAAGAAAAATGTGCCAATAACGTCGAAAAATAGAAGTTCGTGCAGAATTGCAAACCGTTTCAGTGAGATTGAATTTTAAAGCACTAGTTTATATTAACGTCATCATACTAAAGAATAGATGTGTCTCAAGCTAACTAAGTATATCCTTATTTATCAGAATAATAACGACGGTGCTCGAATTTCGTTCCAACCATCCATTATACAATATTAAGGCTAACTGTTCTCACACCAAGCATTTTCGTAAAAGACCTTAAAACTTGCTTTATAAGGTTAATGAGATTGCTCTGATTACTCAGACTCCCTTCAGCGATGTCCATAATTTAATGTCATTAGGTAATAAATAAGATAATATTAATAATAATATGCACACTTGTAAACACTTCTCCGAATTTCTGCTGCCTGGCTCCTTTCCTTGGCTTACCGTCCTTCTAGACTCAACTGTGAGATATTTCGGTTTTAGAACCTAGAGCGGAGAGAGAGACAGTAACAAGCGGATCTTCTACTTCCTTCTACCGGCACCACATCGAGTTAGGAGCTAGTAAAATTATTGAACTACCTACGAGGGTAGTTTTAAAATACTGATTCGCCTCACACCTTTAAAATCATTCTGAATTCAAACACGATGACTCAATTCAAGTAATTTAAACCCACAGCAAGGTTGCTAGGCACGAGACCAGGTTTCGTTCGTAATGGGCCGCGATCCAACCTCGTGTCAGAGATAGCCCATCTGGCACCGAGACGTTGATGTGTTACTAATCACTAGATAACTAGAGAATAGGACAGAGTTCTGTTCATTTGTTTGTTATTCTGCAGTGGACAGCGTGGTGGGTCTTGCTCGATGAATAGTTTTATAGGTATTAATATTAAGCTGCGCTCCTGACTTACTTGGCGTGATATTTAGTTATATAGGTTAGGTTATCCAGCGTTCTATGAAAGTTAAGCATAGGTGTAACATAATAACCCATAATTTTCCCACTTCTGTGCTCGGGTCTCCTCTCAAACTAAATGAAGCATAACTACATTAAGTTCAAATTTTGCGTATAAGAGCTTTCATACGCCTTTCAATTGAATCCAAGCCATGTTCACTAGAGTAAGAACTACTGAACAACGGAAGGTTGTAGCGGTAGGTTTCTTAATGTTAGTTTGATCCAGAAGTTTACTTACTTTACTTACCGTCCTCCTTAAAGAACCGACCGATGTTTATACCTATTTCGGTGGAAGTATCGGAGAGCTAGTACCAAGAGGGGTTTTCTTTCCTTAGTGTTCGGCAAATCGTTCAAAATCGAATCGATCGAACTGTTAAAGATCTACCCAAAAATGTACAGATTATAAAATAATGAATGCACGTTAAAACACATATATTTAATCACCCATACGTAAATACCACTTCACGTGTCAACGATTAAAACATTAAAAAAATAGAATGTTTATTGTGAAAAAAAATAGATATACTAAGGCTATATCACGATAATATAAGTTAAAACAAATATAATACACACACCCACACAAGTATTACGCGGTAGGTATGAAAAATACACACACACATATTTATCCCGCGGTACGTATGAAAATTAAACCCTTTATTGTATACTAGCTGACCCCGCTAACGTTGTTTCGCCATTTTTCACATTTTCCATTATTTCTTCGCTCCTAATAGTGGCA
>DWPQ01000778.1:0-14525 GCA_018251795.1 Perichares adela | reverse complement strand
CCTGTGTCGCGGGTGGCATGGACAACACAAACAACACATCACTAACACCCATGACCCGAGAACAAATATTTATCTGTCACATTAATATCTGGCCCAGCCGGGAATCGACCCGGGACTCCTCGCTTCGCAGACAGGGTCACAAACAAATAGGCTACGGCGTCATCAGGTCAACATCAATACAAACTTTTATATCAAAAACGTTACTCTAGTATCCGATGACAAAGTTAAAGAACATGACGTTACTATGAACACAATGTAGTCTCGAAATTGTTCATTAATTGTTTGTACAACAAACTGAGTCCAATTAAGTTCTCTGCCGTTCATACGAATATTAAACTCTGTGGCTGCGACGTAAGGCTTTAATTGTTCCAAGTGCGTAATCTCCGGTCTCTGGTGACATGTTACTCTTTGTTGTCAACGTCAGGGCATGTTGACAAGTTTATCTGGCCGCTCTGTGCGGTTGGAGCTCAATGAATAGAGTCAGTGCGGACAACGCACTCGAGTTTCAATGTACTTTATTATGTGCTTCATATATGTGATTCTATTATTTACTAATACAGAGTGTAATGCAACCGTCAGGCTCTTAAACGAAGACGGGTACTACTGATACCTTTCATGATGAGTTAGAAATAAATTGATTTGAAAGAAAAAAAACATTTGCTTTCGACGTTTTTTACATAGGCGCAGCGCTTGACGTTTTTCTTTTCAACCAAATCTTTCCGCGACAGATCCATGCTCTGTAACAAGGCGTGTTTGTGACGGGATATTTTAATGTATACTAAGTAATATTATGATTGCGAAAGTAACTCTGTTTGTCTGTGGCGTGAACACTGCCAAACCGATGAACCGATTGTGATGAAATTTCGTATGAAGATACTTGAAGGTCTAGGAATAAAAATAGGTTACTTTTCCCATTTTTTTTAGTTTCCATTGTTTTCCGAGATACATAAAAATAATGTTTTGCAAAAACATATTCCTAATTCTGTCGCTGCCTTTCCGGACAGGACAACGTCAGCCAGGTCTACTAGTACAAGTATATAGATGGTTATGCAACAAGCGTTAAGAGAACCAAATCGCTTTACCCCTCACCCACTTCGCCCAACGTTCTGACCACACACGAAAGTTATCAAACATTTTGCAATAATTATAACAACATTCAATCGATAACACTAACAAGTTCGGCATTTACGGCTGCAATTATCGTATTGATAAGTGGTCGAATGTTATGCAAATATCGTGAATCATCATCCTGTGTATAATGTGGAAATATGATTGCTGAATAGATAGATAGATAGACTGAAAAGTAGAAAGATGTACAGATTAATAAAATAATTAAATTTAATGCCGATGGCGTTAGTCGTTGTTAGAAATAAAGGTAGGCTGGTATGCTTATACCATTAAGCCCATCTTTTATACCACTCTGTTTTAAGTATAAAAGGTTTAAATAAAAATTAAAAAGATGGATAGTAGATACAGACAGACGGATAGATTGACAGATAATAAGTACTGTTTATTTGCATACACAAGGAAACAATTTGGACAACATACAGCAGACAAAATACAAAAGGCGGTCTAGCGATATATTCGGCCCCGATACGGCCAACGAACACACTGCGGACTGCGAACGGATCCGCTGCGGAATGCTCTCCCACAAGCTAATAAATGCGGAAAACAAAACGCAACGCGATCCAACCGTTCGCAGCCCAACCGGCCCGGGTCGAAGTGTCGGCTTGAAATCGAACATCTTTTCAAGGTGACTGTGAACATGGTTTATTTAAACGATTCTATAATAAGCTTCGCCGGTGTTGTTTTGTAAACCCAACGATCTAATATCGGAAGCTGATATGTGGCGAGATTAGTTATGCTTAAGGAATTTCACGTACCTCTTTTTGTCTAAAATTGTCATCCCCTATTTCAACCTCTTACAACCCTTTTTTCAAATAAAAAAAATGCCTACGTTCTTTATCAGGCTCTAGATTATCTCTATACAAAATTTCATATAAATTGGCCCAGTAGGTTCGGAGCCTATTCAAAACAAACAAACAATCAAATTTCTCCTCCTTACACTAGGTACTTTCAATAGAAATTCACTACTTCGATAGGAATGAATTATGTACTTTCCGTTCATTTATATTTCTGCGTACCTACTGCGAATTCTGCGGATTTTAAAACAAAAGTTTATATGTACAATACAGTATAGGGAAGGGACCATTACTTTTGTTTTGTTTTTACGCCGCCGCCGCACAGTTTTATACGAAAAACTTTAATTGAGAATGTTTGTTTTTGTTTTGTGTACATACATGTGATGCAAATTTAAAGTTTCACGGAAAGCTGTCGGGTAATGTGTTTCTGTTAAAAGCTTTTTGCTACTTACCGCTGTGTATGCGATGCAAGCATTTCGCCGGGTTCTGATTAGGCGAAATGTGGGTCTAATTAGCGGGTTTATCGAGCGAACGCGTGCACACATAAAGAAAAACACACACACACGCACACACACAAAAGAAGAAGAAAAGTAGAGGAGGAAGAAGGAATGTCCGTACTTGGCTTGACTCTTCTTACACACTAATGATTTAATGAGTTAGTGTTTTTAAGGCCAGATGATACAGGCTTTTACTAAGTTCGCTATATATGGTGAATATATGACTACATCACCACTTACCATCAAGTGGGATCGTCGTTTAGGACTAACTTGTCTATACTAATAGAAAAGATTAGATTGTTTGTTTCTGTATTTGTATTGAATAGGCTCCAAAACGACAGGAGAAATTGATATTATATAAATATTATAGCATTACAAGCCGATGTTATCCGTGATGAACATAGGCTACTTTTTACCGCGGAAAAATACTTCATTCCTATGGGAAACCGGGTAATAGTTATAACTAATGTACATAGCAAAACGATTGATCATACAACGATAGGTTACTTGCTATGTGAAAATATCTGGCGTTCGAATAACCGATGGTAGCTACACTTATACGGGAGACTATCTTATATATAGCAATACAATGTTTGCGGGGTCAGCTAGTCTTAAATAAAACAAACCGATACTTATTTTTTATGTTATCAGCTGTCAAATGAGCAGTCAGACCACCTGATGGTAATGGTCTCGTCGCCCTCGTCTGCGACACCAAAGTCGTAACGTCGAAAAAACGTCTTATCATTTCTATGGAGGAGCTCCCACGTTCCAACTCATTCTTAATCGACGTTGAAACCCTTGGTTACGCTATGATATAAATAGGTGTTTGAACAAAAAGTTAAATTGAAAATCTGTGGTTTAACTTGCGATCACTTCGGCTATAAATTACCATTAAGCACCATAATAGACGCCATAAAACCGTAAAACCCTCCATTGCGCCGGTATCATCATAAAAATAGCAATAAACTGTATTCCCCTCTTGGAAATTATGCAAACGAGGCCTCCTATTTTAAGTATACACACTAGATAATTTAATTAGATTAACAATGAAAGTCTATGCATGTGTCTGCGTGTGAGTGTGTGCGTGTGTGTGTGTGTGTGCGCGTGTGTGTGTGCGTGTGTGTGTGTGCGCGTGTGTGTGTGTGCGCGTGCGTGTGTGTGTGTGTGTAAGCAGCGAAACTAGGTTTGAAGAGTTTTTATCTCCGACTCAAGAAACCTGGATTCGAATTCTTCAAGCAACACATTAAGTGTGTACCTATAAGAAATTAATTGTCACTTGCTAAAATCTAGTATGGTACTATGGGTTTCCGCGTAGTAAATTCTCCTTGGAATTATTGACGATGGAATTCCGGGTTTCTATACTCAATTTTCCTTCACCGAAGCAAGTCATAGTTCATTGTACATATTTTCAAGCGTATAGTGTATACTACAATTTTTTTTCTTTGTTATAACTCATTTATCAATTTATTAGTACTATAGTAATTTATTAATAGACCTGTATGTCGTTATAAATATTTGTCTATAGGTAATATGGACTGATGACCTGAAGATGAAGACGGCGGGTATCCGCTGGATTCTGAAGGCTCAGGACCGGACAGTGTTGCGTAAGTCAGGGGAGGCGTATCTCCAGCAGTGGACCCTAAAGGGCTGATGGATGGATAGGTAATATGGCGAAGTAAATGTTTATTTCTTTCAATTTCAAAAACATGTGAAATCTAATATACTTTAATCTGCGTGGTATGGGACTTATACCCTCTTCATATAACAGGAGCCTCGCCGGGCAGTAACACAACTATGTTTTGTGATGCAGTCCAATTCAAATTCAACTCGTCCCTGCGGTACCATTAGATAAAATTACTTATTCAACGACCGCATAGTTGCTTCATCAAACATTTGTACGCCGTCCACCGCGCCGAGTGCTCGCATCGTACGACGCTGTCTTTAACTGAAGTATACATACATAGTAAGAGCGGGGAGCTGAATCAGCGAGCGATTTTGAACTTCAAACGTTTGATAAAAAAACTCTACTCTCACAAGATCAATCGTATATCTGTGTGTCACAGTAAATTTTCTCTGTTCATTGTCTTATTTTATTCTGAATGTTTTATGTTTGGAAGGGATCAAAATTTGATATACATATTTAATTTAACTCAATGGCGAATTATTCGTTCATTCGTTGCGCATTGAGGGAGTTAACATTTAAAGTTAACTCATAGAAATTAAAATATAGAAATGAAAAAATTTTTGTCAAGTACATTTTATTATTGTTAAAAAGAAAGGGTTTGGATATATGAATACACATTTTTTTATGCATAAGTTAAAATTGCATTAAATAAATTAATGCATAATTGCTTTAAAATGTATGGTTTAGATTATTTTGGTGAAAATCATCTCCCAAAACGGCTTAGCCAAAATAAATAAATCTTATGGATAATAAAAAACTACAATTGACAAAAAATAGTGAACATTCATCCTGGACACATTCATATGGCATCGTATCCTATGAATTCCTATGTAAGCCAAATTTGGAATCAGTTGCTTTTTTTTTCATACCATCTTGGCGAGATGCATAAATTGCTATGCCAACAGCCAAAACTGACTTGACTTCCCCAGCACAAGATTTAATCAATTTACATGTCGTCTGTGCACCTGTAACGCTCCACGTTTCTTGGCTTCACTAGGAGAAACATCGCCTCTCTGTCCGCACGAAGCTGTAGAGGCCGCTAGGGCCAATTGCATAATGTCCATCAGAGAAAAACAAACAAGTAGAAACATGAGTGTATCGCTCTCGCATCCGCTCCCGCTTCCCGCTCCGCTAACACTCTGTTTGTATACAAAGGTCCAGCGGGTGTTTACGACTGCAGACACGGCGATAACGCGGGCAGTGCTACACAGCAAGGCTTTTAGCGGACAATAAATCAGTACTATGAGGTTATGAGGTCGTGTGCTGGTTTTCCGGGGGGCCATTACAGACATTATCGGTATACAGTTTTATAGGCGGTTATAATTACTGCACTGTTAAGACTAGAGAGGCATCTATATTTAGCACATTTTGCGGGGACTAGTGTTAAACAACGCTAGTAGATTATTTAAACCTTCCTTAGTCCTTTAGAGTAGTTCAATTGGCTGACAATTTGTGCTCAAAAGGACCTCTATACAAACACCTACATATATAAGGATATAGCCATATACACCCACGAACTGTGAAATCACCTCAACAAATGCGCACGAACGAATTACGAATAATTTCGAACATTCAATCAAAGGGATTCGATGACCTAATTTCTCGCATCCATTTACGATTCATAAAGGCTCCATTGTAGGGATTCCAACCGTACGCCATTTCCTAGGATACCCAGGATTTCATGTTTCATAGGATTTCCTTTTGTCAATTTGTACAGTATTATATCTTCTATAATATATAAAATTCTCGTATCACATCTTGCGTTGCCATACTCCTCTGAAACGGCTTGACCTATTGTCATGAAATTTTACTTGTCTACGGTAGGTCTGAGAATAGGTTGTAATCTATTTTTCATGAGACATATATTATAAATTTTTACCCTAAAGTGATAAGGGCGGTTCGGCCCAAACATACATTTTTTGGACAATATTTTTAATTTTTTTATGATTTGGCATTAAAAAATACATACAACCCTTAATTTTCACCTGCCCATTAATAATCCCTATCTTTTAATACAATAATTTATATGGCAAAGTGACGTTTGCGGGGTCAGATACATAATTGAAAGCTTCATATTTCTCTATAGTATACATTTCACTTATTAAAGTCACCAGCTAGCCAAACGGATACTTGGCGTTCATTCAAAAGGCGTCAAAATTCGATACTTTGGAAAGTTGCCCAGTGTGTCGACAGGGCAGAATGGGTATTCAAACGATTGTTGTAGTTCAGGGGGTCATTGGAATACTCGTTATATCACCTTGGTTTATGGGAATCTGTATTTATACTACGAATCACTGACGCAAACTCAAAGCGATGAGATTTACAATTTAATCACATATTGAACCTTATCAACAAATTGTAAATGAAAAATATGCGCACTAATCATTCAATTACATTAGAGCTAATATGTACTATCGCATCTTTTTTAGTTTTAGAGAAATTTAAGCTTTATGCTGTCGAGATAAACACAAATATTCTATATCAAATCTAACATAGTTTCTTCGTTATTGACTGAAGCCAGCGTGGAGCCTAAGGGTACATTACACCATCAAACTATAACGAAACAAAAACAAAAGCCTTGACAAGCATTGAAACAAGATTGCATAACCGACGTTTTGATTTTTTTGTTATCTATAGTTTAGAAAGTGCAATCTACATTGAGCAGTTAAACCTAGTGGTTTTACCGTATTTATTCCGCACGCCGAGCCTGAATTGGAACTTTTAATTTATCAAAGTTGCACATTACATTGTATCGTATATTGGAATTGAATTATCATGTGTTTTGCTTTTTTCTAAGGTTTCTACAAACATGGATAAATAAGTAAATTATTTTAATTTTTAGTTTGCCCATTATAACGCTGTTATTTCTCTTTGCCAAAATCGTTGTGTAAATACTTTATCACCTACTTTTTCGTGTGGTACTACAAATTATACATTAAAAATCTGTAAACTTTAAATATCCCAGGAAATAAAACCTCATGGTGAAACTAATGGGGTAACATTGCGTTTGGGGATTGCAGGTCAAACAGAACAGTTCCGGACATTTCATCGTCGGACGAATTTAATTACGGGGCTGCGAACGATACATTGAGGGTGGTTGTAAGTGGTGCGGCCTGCCTGTTCGCTATCAGCGAGAACTATTCTTTATGCCATGAGTCTACAATCAAGAGATGAACCACCTAATAATGAGGATTTATCATCGGCCACCGACGATTCCTTAAAACAGTGGTCGGCAAAATGATTAGAAAAAGAGCCAAATATGAACATTACAGCAATAAAAAAAATTGGGAGCCAAATCTGCTTGTTTAGTAAACTTTCATTACACTAAATAAGTAGTACACGCCTTCCGTGGATATTTGTGCCCGAGCCGCACTTAAGGAGCCAAAGAGCGACATGCGGCTCCGGAGCCGCACTTTGCCGACCACTGCCTTTAGATATCACCGATGTAATGAACAACGCAGCAAACGACTAGGTAGTAAATTTATCCAGTCCAAACCAACCTCAACTGCAAATGGCGCATTCAGCCAAACAACGATCGTATGACGCTGTACCCTATTGGAGGTCGTTCAAGGAATACTTTGTAAATCGCTTAAGGTATCACCAAGGCAACAAGGGACCAGGTACTCTATTTATCTTCGAGTCCAAGCCTGCCTCAACTAACTACACGTGGTGTATTCTACTAAGGAACGATCGTATGGCGCCATGCCTTATTGGAGCTCGTTCAAGGAAAACATTGTAAATCACTTATGGTATCACCGATGTAATGTAAAAGGTAGCAATGGACGAGACCAGAGGTCCTCGAAAGAAGACATTGTTAGAAAACCTGCACATCTAAGAGTGCTCTATGTTATCAAAGGAGTGTAGAATCTGGCGATCCACAGTTCGCGCGCCTTAAGCCTACAATGATACGAGATCTTAATGTTCTTAAATGTGTATGCAGTCTACCGATCCGCACTTCGTCCCTCTTAAACCTACAATGAGAGGAGATCTGATCCTAGCAGCAGGATGACTACGAGCAGGGCCGTCTTTCACCTATTAGAAGCACTGAGCCCATTAGGATAGTGGGGCGGCCATAACCATAATATGTCACTATTTTGTTAGAATAGACAAAGGGCGTACATATGTAAATCAGGGACTAGGGGGCCTCAATCGATCGCCGGTCCCTGGGCAGGGGCAGGTGCCCATTGTGCCTAGTAAAGAAGAGGTGCCTGGCTATGAATTATGATGATGAATGACCTTCCATCAGTTCAGTTGCTCGCGTGATATGCGACACTTGGTCCAAGTCACGTCCTCGCAATGAACATGACGCTCGCTATTTCATTACGGTGCATTGCCATTGCCGAGCGCCAAGCGACAAACGGACTCGACATTTGGAGTTTCATTCCCAATTGCAAAATCAATCTATAAATTAGATTCCTAGACAAACATTTGCTGTTCACTGAAATAACACAGAACTGGTAATCTATACAAATAAATACATTTGGAGTGTCTGTTAATTTTAATAACTGCTTTTTACCAAATGCATATTGCATATCATATAAGTATGTAGTAGGTATGTATACACGGTTTATATATCAATTTTTTTTGTTCTAATTTTTGCACGCACACATATCTTATCTTGATTATTCATATCGTTAGATGTTTTTATTTTGTCATGAATATGGTTCACACATATATAGGTAGGTACTCGTAAATACATATACATACGCATGTACGTACGCACAAAAAATGGACGTGTAAAATATTAAAATATTTAGATTTTAACCAAAAATACTTTCCACGAAGTTCCCTTGTGTCAAATTTCATCGGAGCATTCGAAACGAGCGTCCGTATGGATTTCCCATTATTCTAGATTCGATGAAAATGTAATGTACCTACCGATCTATCGGCCAGGGTTGTCACCTGAACTCAATAATCAAAAAGTAATTAATAAATAATGTGTAAGAGAAATATAAGTAAACATACATACACGTGATAGTATAGCAGTGATAGCCTAGTGGTTTGAAGTTATATGCGTATGTATTAGAAATTAATGATTACTTGCTTCGGTGAATAAAACATCGTGAGGACGTGTGCATACCTGAGAATGCCTTAGATAATGTTCTGAAGCTAGTGTTTTGCTAACCCGCACGTGATCAGCGTGGTCCACTACTTGGTAACCATAGCCCTATGGCCTTAACACCTTAAAATCAGTGTGAGGGGTGGTGTGGGGGGGACACCCGAACAACCGACCGAGAAAGATACGTGTGTTATCAAAATGAACCATCGAAGTGTAGATTCATCTTGTAACTGTGGCTGAAAACAATTTAATTATTGCTTCATATCCAAATATATTTCCGTTTGATTAAAAACATACGGCAACCCTGAAATCAACCCAAATTTCGAAACTGGGTCACGTTGCAATTTTCCTTTAAACCTTAGTCAGTTGCTGTAGGAAGTCTCACAAAGAAACTGTCAATCTTGAGTTATGAGCATGCCTCACTTTAGTTTTCGGGAGTAATGAGTTGAGTACGACGTGAATTTCAAATTACATTATTGGAGTTCTAGCCGCAGCAGCATCTTTGTGTAAAACATGTAGGTACTTCTAATATTTTCGATACATAAAGGTATCTTTTGTTTAAAATGTTTGTGACTTTTTCGTTGCATAGCCTAGGTGCATAACCTAGGTCTTGAGCAAGTCTCCTACAAAGGTTTTATTCTTTACTCTTTAAAATAAAAGAAAAATTCTTTATGTGCGTCCAAACAACCCATAATTGTCCGCACTGCTGGGCTCGGGTCTCCTCTCACACTAAGGTTTAAGGCCACAGTCCGCCACGCTGACCAAGTTCGGATTGGCAGACTGCACACATCTCACGATGTTTTTCCTTCACCGAAACAAGGGATAATTAATTTCTAATCTTTTAGCAATATTAAACGATTAAACCTAAGTAAACAATTGATTTTCTTGGTTAGAACCTCAAACGAAAAACCCTCATCGGGTTAGTGTTGCTCAACAACGTCATCTACTATAAACCGGTGTGCTTCACAAGAATGCGCTCTACATATCAGCGACGTACCTTCAAAGGAGTCACATGTTACGCCAGTGTGTCTCATGTCTGTGTCGAGTGCGAATCGTTCAAACACAACGGTTCATACAAACACGAAACGGTGTATACATTACACAGACAGTGACACTCTTGTTGTAAATACATATATTACTCACACTAGTAAAGAAATTCCATGACTTCCAACTTTTACATTGGTTTCCAGTTTATTTAAACTTAATAAAATTCTCCTTCTTTTTCATCCTTGTTGGTCACTCTTGGCAGAGTGATCGTTACGTCGATGTGATACTTGGAGATGGACAGTCAAGTATAGTTTTTTTCGACTTAACCCATTTTGTTTCACTTTGCAATCATTACAGAAACATTGAACTCACCGTATCCATGAAAATTAAATGAGTTTCATTACGTTCGTGTATTACCTAACTCATCCGGCACCAACAGTGACATTTCCTTCGAGACTGCCTCAGTTTATTACGAGCTGGGAATTTCACTACGAGCGTTGCAAAGTGAAGCATCTCCGAGTTATTTCTTTTACGACTCAAACGAGAGCACGTAAAGTCACGTTCTGTAATCAATTAAGGTATACTAACCGACATAACGTAGCTTGAGATAAAAACACCTTAGATCAAGCCTTCATAACGCTGCCCACTCATACTCGGGATTATAATGATGAAATTACTTCAAATTAATTACTTACTGATTATCCCATACTGTCCAATCTGTTAACATAACTGCCATACTAACATTTATCTCTTATTCCACCAGAATTGATCCATAAAACTGGACGTAAAATATTCAAGATTGACTCATGATATAAGTGAACATAAATAAACTGATTAAGAATTTGGACGTAAAACAAAAACACAAACAAATTGTATTATAGTGTAAGTCATAATTACTACCGCTTTCTACAGTGGTATAAAACATCGTGAAAAGCCCTTCATACCTGTGAGTCACACGCAATGTTCTCGAAAGTGTATTAAAAGTGTCAATCCTCATTTCTCTATGGCCCACTAAGCCCTCAAATTGATAAGGAAACCTGAACTTCCAGTGGTATGGTTACAGGTTGTGATGATTATTGTCATACTTTTTCCCACTAGAATTATTCTGCAACTAATATTTTTTATGCGTCGCTTTTAACCAAGTCTTATGTTAGGACGTCCTGATATTTCATGATATTTACATTTTTACGAGTTGATTCAATACATCTTTCAAAATGGCAGAGTATTTCTGCCTCTGACATTTGGGTAAATAGACCAAAGCATTGTTATAATAGGTAAAGTTATGTATGATGATATAAATCTAAGTATATACCTTTGTCGTAAACTCACCATGAAGACAACGTAAGAATATCTTAAACAACTTTATTGCCAAGCGAAACACCAAACATTAAACCTAATATTAGATTTTCTTTACGGAACTCAAATCGAGTTAACTTGATGCGTATTTCTGTTTCCAGGCGGATTACAATTTGAAAAATGAGGATGGATGTGGTTGTGGCATATTTTTTATATATTGGCATATAATTGTTCGAACCAGATATGATTCTCGACCAAGGGACAACAGGACGTACCTAGCGGCATAACATCGTCTTCTTCATCATGGTGTACCCGTGGAATTAAGGTAGGCTTGGGTTAAATGATAGACGAAGCACCTTAAACCCCAAAATTTAATTATATGAAATCTTCTAATGACTTCATTCAATTATAATTAAGATGAACATAACGAGAATCAAAGCAATCAAATTGAATCAATGGATTTGAGGAAATTGAGCACTATGTAAATTAAAACACCGTTTCGTTTGTTATTACGCGTTCTCGGTGTTATATCAACGATCCTACAATAATGTTTTGCACGCACTTTTGTGCGAATATTTTGGCGCTACAACTAAGCATTAAGCATGACTAAGGGTAAAATCTATGAACCGCTTAGACTTTACTTTGATTAGCAGTATGGGTAACTATTTACGTGCGACTACTTGCGTAACATTTTCAAAGTTACCAAAATTGTGCACTCAAGTTACTCTTCTTCAGAGTCAAAGTTATGTTTTTAAATACGAAAACTATTTTAGCTTTAAACTTTACTTTGAGATAAGGCAAAATACGCGTTATAGATCTAAGTATATATAAGTGGACGTGTGCTCAACATTAGAAGGTTCTAACAGCATACAATTTAAGAAGATTCTAACGGCATACAATTTAAGACGTAAATACCAGACTGACCCGTTGATTGGTATGATAGTCAGTCCCATTTCCCAGTCCCTGGTACCAACTCGCAGTCACGTAGTTTCCCAGCCAATTATTTTCTTGCACAAGAATCAATTAACTTCTTACCCGGAGTTCACAATCGTGGAAGTTAATGCATTTTCCTTCGTCTTCGAATCACATAATTATAATTAGTTTCGCGTAACAGTAAAGTGAGTCACCCGTACCCTTTCAAGTAACGTAACACTGAGATACATATTTACTAAAGTAGAGTAAAAAGCTGTGATAGCCTATTTGAACTTTAGTCTCCTGATCTCCAATCGACGGAGACCAAAGCCCAGCAGTTATGGCTTGTGATAAACAAACTTTTCCAAAAGTTCTGCTGTGATACTGCGGCATTTTGGACACAAAGCCTTCGCAAACATTTTTTACACACATTTTTTGAATGGAAACAATTCTTTGATTGGTTGAAATGTTGAAAAAGCCTGAGTATTGAAACAAACTTTATCCAATATTTCCGTACAAACCTTTCCATGTTACAAATAAATAACAAAATTGTACAGCCCGACCCGAAAAGTTGTACACTTTGGGGTATCTCCAAACTTACCCTGCGGTCACTAAATGGTACCGTACAATATGTCGCCATGCCAATAATGGGGGTCATCCATTTCGGCCCCACCGCAAGGGCATTGAAGAATTTAGATTGCTTACGGCTTTTATTAGTGGGGTGGGTACAAAATTAATATTCTATATACCATACCTTGGATACCTACCTACCTCCACATAATATTGTTACACATATAATAATTAAATTTAGACGACCCCGTAGCCGGGTTGGTACTGAGCATACTGAACGACGAAGTTTAAATTACGATTTGCAGCCTGTTTTAAAATATAAAGCGTGTAAAAAATGTTTTCCGATTTCAGTTTTCGCTGTCTAGGTTCTTTTGTGATTTCTACATCCGTAACACATGAAATTCTTTTACTAAACCTGCTGAACGGATTGTAATGAAATTTCATATAGAGACACTTGAAGGTCTTGGGATGAAAATAGGCTACTTTAAAAAAAAAAATAGTTTCTCCAGGAATTTTATTGTTTAACGAAAAGGTCACTGAAAATGGGCTTCCTGAACACTTAGCGTACGCTGGCTCAACCTTATGAAAAACATAAAAACAATGTTCTACAGAAACACTGGTCACTGTCCTGGTCGCAGAACAACGTCTGCTAGGTGCTGGCTGCTAGTAAGCTAGTTATATTTCTGCAATACCATGGAGTGCTAAGATTGTTTACACATTAAGGAAAAGAAACAGAGGAAGATAAGAGAAGGAAAGACTGGTACGATCCAAAGTTCCAAAGTGGAACGCAGTGTCGTACTAATAATGCTGGGCATCCATTCCGCCGCCGGCCATAAAACAACGTTAAGAATTTAGATTGCGCGCCATGTAGCGACCGGGCGACCCGCCGAGCAATGCCCACGCTCCACACTTCGATCTATTTATTTGTCCCCCAATACGGAGACGCTATATTAATTGGCCTTTGTTCGCTGCGATATATCTATCGTTGATATTTTTAGGTAACGGCTGTTTCTAGTTTCAGAAGCTATGAAACGGTACAATAATAGAACTTGGATCTCTGGATATTATTTATAATCTTTTTAATACGTATGCATTTACGATACCTTTCAAATCATAACTCTCCCATTCATGGGCTTGATTACGGCACTAGTTAACCACGCTAGCCAATTGCGGATTGACATAAAAGTTTGAAGCAACTTCCAGAACATTATGTAGTACTACCAGTAATATAGTTTTCTTTACAATATTTTCGTTCCCCGAAGCAAGTGATAATTAATACCTATTACGTACATAACTTACTATAGGTATAGTTACATTGTTTTATCTGTAAATCGCCTATGACTATGAGTTTTCCTATAGGGTCCCTACTAGAATATGTTTCTAGCATCAAGACTACAATTACGTTTACAGGGTATTATTAAAGTTTGATTATATAAAAATTAGAGGTGCAGATTTCGAAATCGTTTCCCGCATTCGAAAGATCTATTCTCAGACTGAGATTTACAGAGCATCCTTTGACTTAGCTAAAACCAAAGTTTCAAGCTAAGACAGTTTTTGTATTGATATACATTACTTTGACTCAGCCTAAGCTTAAGCTG
>DWPQ01000777.1:0-14527 GCA_018251795.1 Perichares adela | reverse complement strand
AACTGTCAGGTGTGCAAGTTTCCTCACGATGTTTTCCTTCACCGTAAAGCAAGTGATAATCAATTTCAAATACG
Source organism: Perichares adela (assembly GCA_018251795.1). NCBI lineage: Eukaryota > Metazoa > Arthropoda > Insecta > Lepidoptera > Hesperiidae > Perichares > Perichares adela. Next base: position 14,453 of record DWPQ01000777.1, on the reverse strand, counting down.
CACATAATTTAGAAAATTATAGGTGCGCGTCAGGATCGAACTCGCGACCTCCCGTTCGGAAGACCAACGTTCAAACCAATAAGCTATCACTGCTATCAGTATTTAAAGCCGTTTAAAAGTATTAAGTACTTCGTAATACGTTAAACGAACTCGACTGAAGGTGATCTTTCAGTCTGAACGATGCGTAAACATCAAATATATTATCCGATCGTTCAATTATCATGCATCAGTAATATTGAGAGTTCGTGTAAAAACATTAAAAAAGGTTATTAGGGTTCTGTATTAATTAACTTTATTTTATTTTAATGTTCACAGGAACAACATTGAACTAATCTTAAAGTAATAGGATTTTTCATAACTCGATATCTCCCTGAAAATGCAAGTATATCTTTGAATAAAACAATTAGTACATTACGATACGAGTGACCTAAGTGGTCTATCATTGTACGGAGTGCGTAACGCGTAACGTAGTTTAGTTTCGTTTTACTCGAAATCAGATTCCCTCTGGGAGCGTAGGTTTGAATCCCACCGGCTGCGAAGAATATCTATATTAATTATTTGGTGACGGGATACGGTAGACTCGATCGCAACCTTATCTGAATAATAAAGCATAAAAAAAAATATTTTTTCGAGTCGACAACACATATCCGTAAAAATCGTTTATGTCGAGTATTTTGTTAAATTCTATTGGCGCTGACAGAAAAATCTCAGTTGCCATATTAAGTAGTGATTATCATATGCGTTACATTACAAAGAACTATGATGTGTTAAACGAAACGTCTTGCCGTCAACATAGAGCGAATCCATGTTATACGCTCCTCTTTGTCCTCTGTGGTACGCGTTTTTGTTGCCATAGTTTTTACTTTGTTTGGATTACACACATGATGCTAAAAATGCCACATTTCACCCGAGCGAAGCCAGGCTTTCTTCTCGTCATCTTAAAATAAATACGTGAAGCAAAATCTTTCAATCCCTTTTTATAAAAATGGCTATATTTTTATAAAAATGAAATTTAGCACACTTATAATTTATGTGTAGAAGAAGTGCAGAAAGCTAATATTTTTCAATATTAATGCTTATTAGGTACATAAAGTCATTAAATAAAACATTACACACACTAAGACACACCCACATGCAGACTCGATATACGTGTACCTGCTCTTTTGACGTTTATTATGCAAATAGCAGTTGTCAAAAGGTTTCGGCAAGTTTTATTTACTGATTGTAATATTGAGATACAGTTTTGGATATAATCAAAATTAATTAAAAGATATATTTTATTATTATTTTCCAAATGGTATAATACATTGTTGAATTTATTATAATGTTGGATTTGTATGGAATTAAATAAAGTTATATTATTATTATTATCTGAGAAAGTAAGTCTCAAGATTACACAAAAAAAAAACATTAAAATTAAATTATTTACACTAAAACATTTTTTAAGATTTTTGGTCGACCACTACACGATCTCTAATTAATTTAATTGCGTTAATTTTTAATTTAATTTTGCACTAAGAAGTCTTAATTAAAGTCGAAATTAAATAAATTCCTTTGGCATTTTCATTAATTTCTGTTATGACCTTATCGCGTAACTATATGTATAAGAGTGTTTTTCTTATAACAAGTTTTTTTCTAACATTATTTCTTACGTGTTTTGGTTGCAGTGTCAGCCAGTAAAAAGCGGATACAGCCTGTTTGGCTACCAAGGCGTTAGTATTTTTATTTGTTTTGCGTTTTAATTTTTGTTATTATTATCTTATATTTTATCAATTTTATGTTTACTTTTTACTTTTTTATACATATCTGCTGTTAACTTTTACATGATGTCGTCGCCTAGAATTGTTCTTGCATTTAGAATTACACCTATGTGATACGTCCTTACTTACAATATATCAACAGTGTACAGAATGTTGGTGACTCCATAAATAAATAAAATAACGAAATAATGCCTTTAGTAACGCTGATTTTCATGGACGGCACCGATCACTTACCATAAGCTAACAAGAGATTAAAGTTGGACTATTATATAACTTGCCTAGTACTCAACTGCAATGGCTACTATAGACCGATGTTTGTATAAATAAGTCCGTCTTGGGACTCCCGATAGAAGTGATAACTTAAATTAATCTCAGTTGAACTATTTAATATTGAAATTGTTTACCTTACTCCTCAAGAGATGGCGCTGTACGAAATCCTGAATCACCCTAACGACTGTACGTTGTGATTCCTATATGTAGCTGTAGGGAAATTAATATTGTATAATAAGTAACGAAATTTTTCTACCGCACTATCGATAAATTGAAGCCAGACAGACTGGCGTTACGCGTTATGTGACAAATCGTTTTACCCTCCTATAAAAAGTTATCACTTGAAAAAACGAAACGAACAAAGGTTAGTGCTACAACTCTTACTTAGATTCACTGAATATTATTTTAGGTAAAATAACGTCTCTTCTCAAAATATTTGTAACCACACAAACACTCGACATGTAGAGGCTCGCGTCCTGATAGAGACAAATATATGGCTAGCAAAGCTTTCACGTAGGGTTGCCGTTTAACAACACATAAACGAAATAATACACTAGAAATTATGCTATTATTAATAACCAAAACTAAAAACAAACAATCGATTATGACATACAAATTATATTTGTGTTTCTCAGTCAGGCGGGGCTACGCTCAATTCAAAAAAGATTTATTTAAAACTACTTAACATATGTTACTTAAATACATAATCATAATTTGATAAATTCTGGACTGCAGAATAGAACGGATCACGTGTTTTTATATGGCTATCGCTCGTCGTTTCTTCGTTTCGTTAAACTTTTAATTGTTTTATGATGTAGTATTAATAAATACATACAATACTTCTTAATGTTCATCCTTCTATCATCAACCACTATTTTTTTATATCAAAATGTTTACTATAAATCTTTTATTATAAGGGCGTACTGAGAAACAGCGGTTCCCACTGAGTGCGTCCTTTTTCGCCATTACTGGGTACTGCAACGATGTCTGCAATGTGTTATATTATCATAATTTATTTTATCCCTTATTTAATTTTTTATAATTGTACTTTATTGTTTTCTTTTCTTTTTAATATTTTTACGCATATTGTTGCAGTATTGTGATTAATGGCAAATAAATGTTTCTTTCTTTCTTACAAAAATAAACATGTGATAACAAGGCCTTCTTTCCAATGTATTCCCGGAGTGTATAAGATCATTCTTTAAATAAGGTGTAAAAGAGTGTGCCGCAGTGGTATTGGCAAAACCTCTGATGATGCCCATGTCTATATGTGACCAGAGCATCAGGTCATTCGAGAGTTTTTGCACCTAGCTGGCTATTATCTATGCTCGCGTGTTCGTTGCTTCCGTAGATGGAAAATAGAAGGAATACAACGCATTTTATTATAAAATAACAGAATGTATTTTTATCCTTAAATCTATGCTCTAGGCCTCAATTACGTAGAAAGACACAGTGGGCCGCTAATGTACTGAATCCGATCCTTCCTATAAGTCCCTAAGGACATACTGGCAATTATTCTCTTAATCAAATCGGTAACACGTCGTTGATGCCTTTGTTCCACAGGGATACTCACGAACGACACTGATTAGTTACTATGAGATGGCCTGTTTGCTTTTACCTCAGGCCTTAGACTATTAAGAAAAGCTGTAAAATTAGCTCTCCTAAATGTCTAGCATTGTATTTTTGACTTTACTAGTTTTCTCTATATTCAATTGCGTATAATGGACAGATCAATTGCCATAAGGTAGCAAATCTTTTACGTCTCCACTTCAGGTCAAAACGTGTGAAAAGAGCTCTCCTAAAAGTTGTATCTTTGATTTCCTTGGTTTTGTCCATGTCCAATTGCTGGAGTGTTTTGTCAATTCACTTATAGTGCATAGTTGACCAGTTACCATAAGGTGGCAAATCATTTACGTGTGCCGTTCAGGTCCTAGAAATATAAATTCAGAAATGATACTTACCTTGGGAGATCTCTCAAGGCGATTATCAATTGCAGAACAAGCCGATGATGATTTTGATTGTAATTGAATCTGTCCAAAGGATACAATCCAAGTCTGTTCAGTGTGTGTGGATTGAGTGATAGCAGAGACACAAATCCAGGAATCGCTTCGTATATAGCTGAAAATTAATATTATACACTGGTGCATCACGATATAAGGTACTCTTTAGAAATTATTGGCAATAAGAGATACGACGTTTCAAATTGCTCCTTCCTAATTCCTTTAAGTTTATTTTTAAACTGGCTGTGCTTGCAACTTTGCCCGCGTGGAAATAAAGGTATCCGGGAAGCCTCGGGAATTCTAAAATAAAACAGCCTTTTTGATGATCAACCTCATCTATCTTCCAATTAAAGTCCCATATAAATCGTTGCAACCCTTGGAGAGGTAAGACAAACAGACAGACAAAAATTATAAAATGTTATTTTGTTATATGTACCGTGTATACATACATTAAGCATTCAGTACAAAGCGTAATTTAAATATTCCAAACAGATACTCTAATTTTATTCATTTGTATACATCATCGTATTTATCAAATTGTAAATTCTCGGAGCCGTAACTAATAACATTACCTGAGTAACGAGACGCCTCACGTAGTACATACGTATTGTTGCTATGAAGTGCTGTAATCATCTTGTGTTTGATTCTCATTAGCGTCTCATGAGCTTCCATATAGTTCCGTATGCTAATATCTTTACATGTCACGAATCTCATCTTGTTTGGTTTACACCAGTTCACTATAGTAGAAGGACACGTCGCGTTGAATAGTGCCTCGTCCATTATTTCCGGCTCTATTTCACCTAAGTTTAATTCCGTTAGAAGTTTTTCTGCTTCTTTATACAATTTGTGACCGCCAAAGTCCTAGAAATACATAGCATATAAGACGTTTTCAATATTATAGAAAAACTTAATTTTAGTAGCTAAGTTATGCTATAAATGAATAATTTTACCGAGTTAACCCAAGACAGGAGCAGCTAGTGATATTTTTTTCTTATGTATATGAGTGCTTTGCAACGCACGTTACACCATAGTGCCTAGTTGTTATCGTTAGATAGCAATCGTTAAGTTAGGTCTGATGATGGTCAAAGAGTTGCAGTCGATTTTTCGTTGGCCATAAACCTCTACCAATCCACATTAGAGGATAACGGTAAAGTGCTCTCTTCTCTTCAAGCCTTTCCAATTACGAGAAGAGAAGCTTGAAGCTAAGCAAATTCAGAAGTAGTCGAGAGTTGTACGTATGAAAGCGAATGGCAATTATTTGACGACAATTTCTGTGCACGGCAAACCTCGGACCTCATTAATATTAAATATATTATCCATTGTTGTTAAGTCTACTCGGAAGCATATGAACTATGAACTTTCTACGACCGGGTTTGCTACTAACTATTTCACTTATTTACAATAATGGCATTTTCCACCAGACAAACCTGGTGGATGTTGAGAATACGGGGTACTACAAAGTTTGAATGAGACGGTACTTCGAAAAAAAAAATCTAAATTAACTATTAAGTTGTACGTTTATTGTAATTTCAAAACAAATGTAATGAAATGTATTTATTATTTATACATTTTGCGAGCTTCAATTCAGCAGCTCTATTTACGCCGAAGTCCTGACATAAAATCAGCACAATTAAAAAACCTATTACTGACTTACAAGGTAACTGCATTGGAACCGCACTAAAATATTTTGTATATTTAAATGATTGTTTTGTTTAAGTTATTTAATTTACTAAGTCTGTAATGTTTTCTTCATCTTGTCTGTTCTGTTCGGTGTCTGTCTGTCATTTGATAGGAACAAGCCGAATCGATGATGCAAAGATAATGTGTTATTATGTTACCTTTAAATGCAAATTTGTGTACAGCTTCAGATACACATCCGGATGCTTTGGTAATAGTAACTCGATTAGATTGGACCAGTCATCGCCAGTAAGAGACTCTGTAACAAACATTTCAGTTAAATCAGGAGCACCAAACTAGTTATCAAATTAATACTAGTTCAAATGGGACGAATCAATTCAAGAACTTGTGATCAGAATTCTACACAATTCACAACTGAAACTCATCAGTGACAATGTTACGATGCTACTGGAATAACTTCATAACAACCATAAATGTCCCATTGTTAGGCTTGGGTTTCTCACTTTAAGAGACTAATTCATGCTGACATTCGCCAGCCTTCAAACAACTTCAACACCTTTAGGGAGAACTTTTAGTATGTAGGTTTCATTGCCCTACTGTGTTTCCTAACCGGTTGCAACCAATCTATTTCATAGTAAAAAATAGTACACTACGATACAAGCGACTATCTGGTCTATCGCTGCACGAAGTGGAGTTAGCGCCCGAGCGCAGCGAGGGTGCTAAACGTAGTGCCATAATAGACCACTTAGGTCATAAGTATCGTATATTATTTTATAACACTGTATATTATCAACCCGTGAACAGACGCGATTGTGTGTAAAGTGCGGGTTTAGGTCACACTGTGCTATAAAAAAGTATTAGACTTCAAGATAAACCGAAAATTAATATTTTTGAGGGCACTGAAATAATAAAGGTTAGACCGCACTAAAAGGAACTGCATTGCAGCGGGAAGACACGACCAAATAATGTTTATATGAAATCGTTTGAGACGGAATGCACAATAATAATGCGGTAGAGCTTGTACACTCTGCGTCATGCCAAATTTCTGTTGTTCTTCTCTACAGTATTATCTCAACATTCTACTGGAAAAAATATTTAAACATCGTGCAAGAAGTGATATGTCATGTCATGACATGACATCTTATTTGTCAATATAACGATTTATGAAAATTTTAGATCATGCCTTTGCTTGCAATCTGCTCTAAAGTGTTCCATACGCATGAAAAATGCTGGTAAAATTAATTAGGACACCTGTACAAAACGCTTAAATGATTGTATCAAATATGTCTACTCTTTAGATTCTGAAAAAGATTTTACATTTGCATATATTATTTTAAAATTTTGTTTTCGGAACCTGAAATTTTTTTAATCTCCAAAAGCATAATTTTACTCTAGCATGATTTTCGAACGTTCGAATTTTCAAAGCGACGCTGGTTTTTTATCTCGGGAAACATAAATTCACAGTTACATGATTTTTAACAGGGCTTTCTACTATATTCCTTTTTAGTGCGAAGATATATCGGAGATTTTATTGACGCACACGGAAGGCACATCGTTCCTCTGGGAAGTTCGTACAGTAAAACTCCGGGATTCTCGCCCCAGGAGTATCGCTCTAAATATTTTACGCCCCTGGCAAATCGCCTTACGTTTAGTTCCAGAATTTAGCGAGGCTCGCGTATCGCTAGACATAAATTATGAGCGAGTTGTTTAAAGAATTTCGGGTCGTTACTTACCATAACATAGGGGTTGTGAGATTTACTGCAGCCCGCTTTTGTCTGTATTACATTGCAGTAAGAGATGTTTTCGCTTGTATTTCTAATCTGTTAGTGGAAACTACCTCAGTATCTAAAATACTGTAGTATTTTACGTAGATATTGTTTACGTGAAGGCTCAATACGTTGACAGCTGACAATTGCTTGTTCGTATACAACGTGGTACTTAAATTTAACTTTAAATATACAGTTTTGTGACTCGTTATAAACCCATTGAAATACCAATATGGGACGAACTCACGGTATAAAAATCTTGAAAGTTGAAAAAAAAAATTAAATCAAAAGATAGAATAATCTATAAATAAAAATACTCTTCCTCCCACTTTTAACAATACTCTTATTTTTTATTGTAACTTAAGCTCGTTTTGCAAAAAGTTCAAAACCATTTTGGTTCCGCAATATTTTTTTTATTTCTAAATGGATCACTACGCTTGTATCATATGGAACGCTGATATTCTAATATCAATACGTGAGTGTTTATTTATGATTAACTTACTTAGTGAATGTACTGCCAAGGGTTTCCCGACGGCATCAGCTCCCTTCAATCTTAACGCTACGTATTTATGCAGCTTCATATACAATGGTCTGATATGATCCCAAATCTCACGGGCTTTGAGTACACCACCTTCGTATTCCACCAGCGAATCCCAGTATTCTTCCACTGTCTCGTAGTCTACAAATATAAAAAAGATTTTAATAAATGGTGCTTTGGGAAGTAAACTATCAATATCAATAATATGGACCAATCCAATCAACGAATGCTTCGTAAACAATTCCAAAAGTGTGATTACACTTTATAATTAGATCAACAAATTGTGTTTCTTTCATACGCATAGAATTAAAATCGGTTGTTTTCGCTTTTAGTTTGTATAAATCGTCATTCCTTAAAAACTTATTTTCCGCAAGAGGCAATTAATAGGCGGAAGGGTCGTAACAAACCGAGGAAAAGTTATGTCTTTACGAAACATCTTTATCAACATTAAGACTTGTGGTTTTGCCAATGAACTGCGATAAAAGAATAACTTTAATCATTTGCAATGTATGGAGTTATTCTTGTCTACGTACGAATATTTTATCTAATAAATCTATTGATTCATTATTATGATTTCAAACCACTGTAGACTTAAGGTAATTTGAAATTAATTTGCTGTCTCGTACAATTTTAATTGTGTTTATAAAAGTTTACACTTAATCTCCTAATCCGTTGTCTAAACATTAGACAGACAGCAAAAGCGGTAAATAATTTATGAAAAGGCATAAAATATTGCGTAAAATTTCTAACAACTGAACATATTATACTTCAGAATTAAGTCGATCAAAGCTTGTCGTGTTAATCAAATTAATCTTGATATTTTCATGTTGGGTGACAAATTTTTGTAGAATGATTTTTTTACGTTAGATTAAAACTAAATTAACGTCTAATGTTTTACAATTTATTCATTTACAGCAATGAATATCAACATTACATTCATAACGGTTGTATCGATTGTTTTAAAATCTATCTATTTATCTTATCGATATTTAAAATTTAAAATAACGTAGTACAATTTTGTGGTATCTATGATTATATTTTTTCAAACCTTTTTAAAATGAAATTCAACGATTGCTGAAATTGAAATTTGAATAAACAATAACAAAACTCGTAAAAAGATAACAATATTATACTTACCATTTTCTTTAGAAGCATTTTTTAGTAGAGGAAGAATGTGATCCAAATACTCGTTTAGGCTTGGTAGCTTCTTGTCCCAAGATTGTTTCATTTGCAGTAAAGTATTCTCATCCTGTTGCCTCGCAATATTGTATTGTAATTCTGCCAAGACAAAAAATAACATTTCATTTAATGTATTCCATGAATTAGCAAAATTTTAATTGTCAACCACCCACGAATAACTGACAAACTAGAACATTTGCGTCTTCCTAAGCCTAATGATGAAGCAGGTTCACTTTGTATGTTTTACCGATTTACAACCGTGAGGCACCGAGGACCTAGTGTCGACATAAGGCTGTCATCATCACCCTACTCTCCAAAGAATAAAAATCCATCCACATCGATTGAACCCATGGAGTACATCCGCGGCTTGATTTTCACGATAATTTTTGTTAAGAACAAACTGGAGTGTGCTTCCATCTGAGGTGTTTCCGGAGTGCTATGGAGATCTTCAAGTGTAAAATGAGTTTTATTTTACATTGTAGATTTTATTTATTGAACAAAATATACAAAAGGACATCTCAAGAATCTTACATCTCTTTATGAATGATGACGTTATTGCAACAGAGGGTTTTATGATTATGTTAGTTTGTGGTTATAACCATGATATTGGATATGATATGGTCCAATATATAAATTCTATGAAGAAAAATTTTCTAATAATTGTACCAAGTAATTATATTATGTGCAATGTCATCGGGCCATCTTTAGCGAGACGTAAACGAAATGAACTTCTAAAATATTAACTAAAATTTATTCAATAATGGTAATCTATTAAGCAGCTTATAAAATTTATAAGCAGAAACAGAACTTACTAGACTCATACATTTAACAAGAAAGTACGTTATATTACGGTTAAGAAATGAAATAAAATGAAGATAGAATAATACAACAAATAACTTTACAAAATATATTTCTGAAAATAAATACGAAAGCATATCTCATGCCCTAAGTACAAGAACAGAAGCTAAATCCCGAGCTGAAAGTAAATGGACATAAATTTAAAGGTATTTCTACCAGACGAACAACTTAACTTTTGCAAGAAATAAATCACAATATACGGCTGAGACAACTAAAAATGGAGGATAATTCCTTAGCACATTTGACGACGACCCAAAAAAATTAAAGCAAAACGCCGGAAATCTTTTGCAATTATTCAGAAAAGTGTTAAATTGTCTTTGAAGATTTCTGTTCCATGCTCGCGGGGACAAAATAAATCTGACGTAACATTATTAATGTTTTAATATTAAGGATACTAAATCTAGTACTGTGACAGTCATAAAGTTCGTATGAATGTAATGGAACTATCACGATGGGGAGTTCGAACATATTTCTTTGAGATTAAAATATCTAGATCAGTCAGTAGTCAACAATAGTCCATTCAAATTTGTATATTAATATAATAATTTGCGGTATGATATGTAAATAAAACGATAAACAGTACGCTAGTAAAAAGAAATCTTCCAAATACTAATAAACCCCGATTTTGTTTAAATATATAAGAAAACAAGGTTAATAGTACAAACATTGTAATAAAATTATTTCACATTTCATGCATAAAAATAAAAATCACACAAAAATTTATAAAAATGATCGTTTCGCTGAAAGCGATCTTTGCAGACAATTTTTAGATAGACGACAATGACACTTATAGTGAGAAAAGGTCTGGACGGTATACGAAAAAGATAAAAATAATGAACTTTTAATTATTCAGATAGTAGTTCCAGAGAAGTCGCCTAAATGTGTCACAGTTTCGGCACATTAAATGGTTAATGGAATATGATCTTTCGGATGAAGTATTTGAGGTCGAAATTACTAGCAGTGTAAGATATTTTCTTCAAATAATTCTTGAATGATAATTTACTTTTTACAGTCTTGACGTCATTCGATTTAGTCAGTGAACATTAACAGTTTCCTTCGCCATAAAGTTTAGTCTAAGTATCATTAAGTGTAAAACTTAGCGCAAACAGACATATGACTGCGGCTACATAATTAATGTCTGTGAAGACAACTAAAACTCTCCAGTACCCGTCTTAAGTAAAGAATTGAAAGAAGAAAAGATGGAATCTACGTCTAGAATATTAAAAATGTAATAAAACTTGGATATTAATAATATTGACACTAAGGTCTTGGCTGATGGTTGCCTAGCTGATTGATCCTATACGGACATAGCATACGAAATCAGTTAAACAGCTGAGGAGAAAAATTCTGTTACATTTTCATTTCATAAATCTTCTTTGTCTGACATTTTTACGCTTAGTTATTTGTATATGCACATTTTACGAGTAAATGGAAAGAATGAAAGTTTTATGAAATAAAACCGAGATATATTAAATCCATGTTGTGATATTATAAAAAGGACAAAAGAAGGTTGATGGGCTCAGAGATTTTTTGGCATGTAATGGGGTTCATCCATCCTAGAGTCCCAGTCAACCTCGCTTGCACGTGGTGTATCCTGTGTACCAACGAGGTGGTTCTACGCGAGAACATGAGACCTTTCTACAGAAAGGTTGGGTATCTCAGGAAGGTTTTCCCAGATACCTTGCCCTCCCTCCTATTAGATCGTTGATGATCTGCACCACCCAGTTTAATTCAGATTCATGGTAGCGGTTTTCCAACCTGGTGTCCTGACTTGGCTAACCACCAGAATCAACCGTGAATTTTTACGACGTATTTCAGCTACAGTGTCAGAGCCAGTAACAAGCTGATCTTATTATATATACACTCTCACTCTTTCACTTTTTCTCTATCTATCTCTTGCCCTCTCTCTTTCTCTTTATCTTGCTCGCTCTTTCGCTTCCTCTATCTCTTGCTCGCTTTTTCTCTCTCTCTATCTCTTGCTGGCTCTCTCTCTCTCTTTTACTACTAGGATTTCACTGTTTTTAAATTTAATGTATGAAATGACGCCATAGCCCTGTTAAACCAGCGTGATTTAATCTGACTAACCGGATGCAAGAGAAGTACCTCTCGCCGAAGCATGCAAAGAGTGTGTACTAGAAGCAAGTATTATAATTATGGGTAATAGTGTAAGTAATATAATATATTAAGGAATCCCATACCTCGCAGCGTACAATTAGTTCGTGAGCCGCAGTCGTAATCTGTGGCGAACCGCAGTTTGTTCAACGCCGTGTCTCCAAATGTCACCAGCTGGAACAAGAGTTTCTATTACAGAATACCGTTGATGGTTGTGAAAGTTTGAGGAAAATATTTATCCTTTTCATTAATTAACAGACAGTGTTCAAGATTCTGATGTTCAGTTGTTTTTATATTTTTTGTTGTGTGCTTAAACAGAGTGTTCATCCGATTCTGATGTTCAGTTGTTTTTATAATTTTTGTTTGTGTGCTTAAACAAAGTGTTCATCCGATTCTGATGTTCAGTTGTTTTTATAATTTTTATTGTGTGCGTAAACAGAGTGTTCATCCGATTCTGATGTTCAGTTGTTTTTATCATTTTTGTTGTGTGCTTATTTATACATCATGATCACTGTTATTCAGTTATTTAGCTGATCAGGTTAAAATGTTTTATATTTGTACAGCCGACGAAATTGACCACTTGGCAAAACTAGATGGACTATAGCTTTTCTACCACTTACATTGTGTGTGAAAACAATAGCAGAAAACTAATGGTTGTGATGATAATAATAAATAAACTCTCACACCCTCGCATCATGTTTCCCTCTGTTGTGAATAGTATGGAAATACAAAAATAAAACAACAAGCAGTATTTATACAAATAAAAAAAATCGGAGTATCTGTTTGTAATATTACAATAGCCGCTTTTTACTAAACGCATGTATCTATGTAGATATAAGAACTCTTATATACACGGTACATATACCAAGATAATTTTTGTTTGTATATCTGTTCCTGCTAATCTCTGGGACGGCTGGACCGATTTTGACGGGGCTCACTGGAAGATAGCTGATGTAATAGGGAGTAACTATGGCTTTTTATTACAATTTCTTAGAATTCCCGCGGGATTCGGATTTATGCAGGAAACACTTATTTCCATGCGGGTAGCCGTGGGCACAGCTAGTCTATCATATGAATGATTGCACCTGTCTGGATCGAACCCAGGACAACTTTCTAACTTATCAGTCACTAATAGTCCCGGCAGACTTTGTCCTGCCCGGTAAACCAGCGACTAAACCAGGACAATGTTTAGTAGACTATTGTTTTTATGTATCTCCGTAAAACAATGAAATACCGGAAAACTTTAAAAATAGGAGAAAAAGGTATATTGTGTTAACGGCCTTCAATCCGCCAACTCGTTCAGAAATTACACGACCAACAAATAATTATTATTGAAACTTGATGAGAGTACATTTATTATTAATCATGATAATTAATGCTACGAAAGAGGCAGGCGGAAACTTTATAAATGGAATACTTTGTTTTAACTACATAAATAATTTAAATAAACAAGGCCAAGCAAAACTTAACAATAATGATGAGTTTAATTTAGGGAGTAAATTATGTGATAATGTCAATTTAAATGTTGTAACTGGTGTCATCGTAAACTGTACATAGTTTTTTAGTATAATATGGGTACTTATGATATTATTTGTTTGCATGGCTTTACTTAAGCCGTGACCACGATATGTGCAACTAGTTGGTGATAGAGGGGTGAAAATTAAGAGTTTAATGTATATTTCAATTTTCAACGCCGCATCATAAAAAAATAAAAATAATTGACCAAAAAATTCAAAAATTAAAATTCAAAAATTTGGGGTGTACCTTCCTTATCACTTACAGGTATGAAAAACGGATTACGACCAATTCTGAGACCAAATGTGCATATAAAAAACTTAAACTTAACTTAACTTGAACTTCATTAAAATCTGTCACGCGGTTTCGGAAGAGTTAGCAACTGATACACGAGAATTTTGCAATACACGTGGATCACAGTTTAGAATCATTATTTTTTTTAATTTTTTCTTACTTAACATCATTGACTCCTGAAATAAAACCCCTTAAAGATAGATGCTCATGACTGTGATGTTATTATTTAAAAAGAATGCGTTCTTATTATAATTTACCTTGTTGTCATTCACTTTCTAGATGTCATAAAATAAAGATGTAAACTAAGATGGTCTACGATGATTAAATATTATGAAGTACCATACACGTATATTAATGAGATGAGAGTCTAATTCTGATTTGACCATTTTTTTTTCTTCTGCTACCATTTTAAAGTAGTACATTACGATACGAGCTACCTAAGTGGTCTATCATTGCACGGAGTGGAGTTAACGCCAGAGCGTACCGATGGTGCTAAACGTAGTGCAATGATAGACCACGTAGG